>CAJNDV010006113.1:0-10054 GCA_905221635.1 Symbiodinium sp. CCMP2456 | reverse complement strand
GCGGTAAGCAAGGGCAACACGGAATTGATAGTGCCTTGCTCAACTCCTCCGCTGGTAACTTAGCAGACAGCTACGCTGGCGCTCGGGAAAAGGTAGCTGCTTTAGAAAGCCGCAGCAGAGCACCGGTCAACCGGAAGGTGTGGTATCTGTTTCACAGTTCTGGTGTGTGGAGACACTGCGTGCGGCCGCAAAGGAAGCCGTCTGCCCTCCTTTTGTTCAAGTTTACCCCTCTAGGCCTTCACCATGTTGTGCAGAACCCAACGTGCCCGCCCAAATTGCAAATTGACAGCAATCGGAGCCAAGGCACACAGTGTTTTAGGCATTGCCGACGATGCATAGCGCAAGGCCTCCGGAGCCCCTAGCTCCCTTCTCTGGAAGACTCACAGACCCTGGGGCCTCCTCAACACCTTCACACCGAGCTTTCATCAGGAAGCTTTCGTAGACGTCCTGGGCTCCAAAACATGGGACGCAACGGCTGCCATTGCTTTGCAGCGGTCTAGGGCCTCGGGGGTGTGAGGTGCGAGTTTGCTGACCACTTTTCCCCTTTTGCCGGACCAGGCATGATCACCCATAGGCCCCATAGTAGTTCCTTTTTGGGGTTATCCTTATAGGATTCTATATATGAACCCCAAAAGGGAACTACTTTAGGGCCTAGGATCGCATTATTATATAGTCTATTATAGTATACTATAGCCTATTATAGTATACTATAGCCTATTATAGTATATTATAGTATATTATGCTAAATTATAGTATATTATACTATATTATAGTCTATTAGATCCGAGCCCCTCTGAACTTCCAGGCTCCGAGGCTCTGGGCGCTTCTCCTTGGACCCGGAACGCCGGGCGACTCTGGGTGCCGCCTCGGCCCTGAAAGCCAGGGACACTTTGTATTACTATTATTACTATTATTACTATGATTGCCATTGTTACTATGATTGCTATTGTTACTATTACTACGATTATGGCTATGATTACTATGATTGCTATTATTACTATGATTACTGTTATTATTCATAAGAGTGGGGAAGAGATGCAGATACTGTCTTGCTTCAGTCTTCGCACTCGGAGAGCCCGGGTCAGGGAGAGCTCAGAGGCGCTACTCCGGGGTTTCATGTGGGAGTTTCAGAAACTTAGGGTACCTTATTTTGGGGTCCTTATAATAGGGATCCTAAAATTTTAGGGTGCTATATTAGGGTCCCCTATTTTGGAAAACCCCCATGTCTCTGTCCTGAACGAAGGCTCGGAAGGTCAGAGCGCTTCGTAACTTCTTGTTTGTGTGCGAAGCTAGTACGAGTACACTGGAACGTGTCCCAGTCTTGAGGCCATGATAGACTCTTTCTCCGCACATGCTAGTAAATTTGTGTCCGTCAACTCACCTCACCACGCCTTCCAATCGAGGGCGTGAACAGCCATTGCGAGGCAGATGCGACGGCCGAGACGATCACCAGCAGCCTTTGGAGGTACAATGCAGCAGGTGAACAAGAACCATATCTATGTACGCGAATCAGCAGGTGCAGGAACGCAGAACAAAACCGAGCCTACAACATGCGACGCATGCGTTGCGTTGCCGGTCCTGCCACGTCGCCAGCTCCACGCAAAGCTACGCATATCGCGGCAGCTTGTGGTAGGTTAACGGCTGCAGCTCCACGCCGTCAGAACTCCATCGCAAAGGACGGGGGGACCAAGGGTTTCAGTAGACTCCCTGTTCGACGATCCGGGCATCTGTGGCTTAACAGATCTTAGCAGCCTTAGCAGGCTGAGCCTTTAGCAAATGCTGGGATTCTTGCACTGCCAAGGAATCCATTCACGGTCCATGGCACTGGACAGGGCTTGAACCCGATCTGAAGAAGTGCTGGCCGCGTCGGGTGTTCAGACATTGCTCACGGAGACACTGAGGCTGTTGTAAGCAGCACGAATTCGCAGCAAAACGTGCCGCAGAGTGTATATATATATATATATATACTTGTGGATGCCCGAGCACCCCACGAGCTCACAAGTGTGATGCGCATCTGGAGTCTGGCAAAGCTCCACGAGCACCAGGTTTGCCTGACCTCTCGGAAACTGCAGTCCGGAGCTAGAGCGGTGCTGTGGCGGCTGGACCTCCTGCAAGTTCTGAATCTGCACCATCCTCTCAGAATGAGGCACGGGAAGACAGTGAGTGACACAAGCACAAAGATGTACAAACTGAGTTCCTGGCGGACGGCACGTGCAAGGTCCGTGCCCTCAGCCAAGCTAGGCAAAGGTAAGGGAGGGCAAGCCACAGCCGCGAGATTGGGGGGCGAATGTCATTACTGCAGTGCATGACGAAGACTTGGGCAAAAGATGCAAAGGTCCTCTTCAGTCTTCTACCTTCTCTGAACCCGTCGCGAACAATAAATTCGAACGTCCTGCTGGATCATCCAACCGGGTCAGGACGTCCTAATGCCAGCCACAAGGCAAATGACTTAATTCTTGCCTCTCTCTCTCTCTCTCGCTCTCTTTCTCTTCTTTCTTTCGCCACATCCTTCTTCTGCTTCCACAGGGTACTGGGAGCGTGTCAGGCTCCCCGGCCACTAAGGCCCCCCATGTTTGTGTGGCATGCGGGCTGGGCTGTGAAAGGAGGGCCAGGCTCTCTTTCGGGCAAGCTACCCAACTAGAAACTGTCTGGCGAGCCGGAGCGATTCGAACGAGCAAGAGGGAACACCGCGTTCGTCTTCGGCCAACTGACACTCTCTGCATCCAGCAATGCATCTGCTTCTGTCCTTGCCCAGGCACTGCGACATGCCCATCGCATTCTGCAGCCACCTGGAAACGGTCTCGTCTCCACCAGGCGTCACTACAAGACCTCAGCAGACTGCCCAAAGCCGCATGCTGATCTGCTCACCAGAGGTTCAGCCATGGGGCATTGCTGGCATGCCAGTGCCTCACCTGCTTGGCCGGGCATGCTCGAAGGTGAGCAAAAGCCTCAAGCTCCCCCGTCTTATCCGTCCAACCTCCTTCCGATGCCAGCCGCTTCGGCAGCCACGAAGACAACAGCTCAACGAAGGCAGCCAGAAGCGGCGGAGCTTCGTCAGAGAGCCTTCGGTCCGAGACATGTGGCCTACTTGGCCTACTTGCCAGCTGGCTCCCTGCTGCCTGGTCGCAATGGAAAAACAAATGTTCCGAATGTGGATTACAAAGTCCTGGTCGGCCAGACCCGTCGCGAGCATGCACCCTTTTACGACGTTGAGGTCTGCACTCCCGACGCTTGGACAAGCCTGCCACAACCTATGACCACGAGCTATGCGTTGCTGCAAAGTTTTGTTTCCAATCACGCTCTGTTGCAGCTCTTTCGCTATTTGATCGTGGGCCTAGCTTTGCAGGACGAGGGGCCGAGCAACTCTAGCACCTCCACGTTCTTCGCTGGCCAAGCGAGACGAAATCCCAGCACGGAGCTTCTCGGGCTCGGCGACGGAGGAATGCACGAATCTCGGAAGGAAGGGAGAAAGGGTAAGGGAGGGCAAGGGAAGGCAAGGGAGATGAGGGATTGTCAGAGAGGGAAGCTGGCTGCAGACTCGGACTGGGACAAGTCGGGGCACTGCGAGAATGTAGGACGCATGCTTTGCGCGACAGCCAGGCTTCCGTTCTCACAACTTGAACAGCTACGCGGAGACCAGAAGCCCATGCACAGTGTCCCAACATGTCTCTGCCGAAAAGGGGCGCCCAGGGAGGTTGCAGCCGTATCTCCTCCGCAGACTGCGACTGCCAAATGAGCGAGGGCTTCCAGCACTATCACGGGCCTTCCACCAGAGCTTGGCCGCCGTCACCGCGGCTTCCGCAGAGATCTCCAAGGTCTGCAACAGGACGCGGTCAGCTTCACCTCAGAGTCCACGGCCTACCTCGCGCCTACGAGTCTGACCTAGGAGGCGATCAAGGCACGGCTCCGCATCATCTGCCGCCATCCTGGTTTGAGGAGCAGCTGCCGAAGACTCGCTTGAATTTGTGAAGGCGCTTCCGCCGCGAGATCTCTCGAGCCCAAGCTTCCTCAAATGCCCTGCATGCATGTGTGTAGAAGGAAAAAAGGAAGGAAGGAAGTAAAGGAAGGAAGGAAGTAAAGGAATGAAGGAAAGAAGAAGGAAGGATGGATGGATCAATAGACAGCTCAATCGATGGAGGGAGGGAGGGAGGGAGGGAGGGAGGGAATCAGAGATGTGATGGATCTAGTACTGAGGGGCATCTACGAGCCGCTGGCACAAGATCGCAGGAAACTCGGACAGGAATCTGCCTCGAAAACAGAATAGCAGGCTTCAAAAATCGTCCCAGGCTCCTTGACACCAACTTCGGCCGCCCTGAAAGCGCGACTGGGTGCATCGCGCTCGCTTCGCGGCAGGTACCTCGCATCAACTCATAGACCGGCCAAAGCAGTCCACGGAGTGTCAAATCAGCAGGTAGCTTCAGCCATTAGCGTAGGCTGCGATGCACGCGGCCTCCATCCAAAGCCGTCGCCGTCGCTGGATCAAGGCTTGGAAGTCGGGCTGCTGTGTGCTAGTTCCACTTGCACCTGCATCGGAGGTGGCACGGACCATGGTCTGGCATACGTACTGGCAAACCGGGGAATGCCACTTTGGCATCTGCCACCTGGCGGGCTTTGCAGGAGCGACTCGTGGCAGTGGCCCCAAAGCAAGTGCAGTTGCACCGGCGGCTTCGCAGGGGTCCTCACTAAAGCTACATGAAATGGGCATCGGCGATCACGTCGGAATGCTCAGAAGATCAAGCCTGTCCTGACAGCTGAGCTTGGCCCTTCCACGAGGAGACGCTGCCATGCCTCCAACCTGCCTGCACCGAGGCAATGCCATGCCCTACCTGTTCTTCATGATATGAACCAGAGATGCCCGGCCATTCGCCAAGTCAGGCGATTCACATGTGCTTGGCCTGTGTACTGCATGGTGCAGATAGCGAACAAATGCTGGTTGTACCCGGCTCAATCTAGATGCCGCCTGGTGGTGATTGTGACAAAACTCCTCATCCAGACATCCCAACCCAAGAATTCCCGACCGTTCCCGAAGCTTCACTCCGGGCAAGTTGGCGTGCCTGGTAGGCTTGGATCGCCCAGGACCGCATCCACCAGCCCTGTGCCCTGCTTGGACGTGAGCTCCTTGCCTCGACTCGAGTTCTCACTCCCAAGTCCCAACGTCATTAGTATTGGTAGCGTCAGGGTAGTAGTGGTGGTTGGTGGTGGTAGTACCTGGCAGCAGCAGCAGCGGCAGCAGCAGCAGCAGCAGCAGTAGTAGCGGCGGCGGCGGCAGCAGCAGCAGCAGTAGCAGTAGCAGCAGCAGAAGTAGGAGCAGCAGCAGTAGAGGCAGCAGGAGGAGGAGGAGGTAGCAGCAGGTAGTACGACAAAGTTCACACTTTCAATGGAGATTCGTCGTCTAGTCAACCGGATTCGACAGAATCTGGTCGCTGTTTCCTAGTCCCGCGATTCGTTCTTGATCTCTGGGGGCAGGTGGCAAGGTCGTCTTGCCATGTGTTCTTCCATTTTTGTGCGTTCTTTCCGTTCAGTGTTTGTTTGCATGTGTGCTTGCTTCCGTGCTTGGCTTCTGCTCGGAAGCGCGAGCCATGCTGAACTGGCACAGAGCTGAAGCTGAGCTTGCGAGGAACCGAATAATGGATCATTGGTCTTAAAGCAGATATTTATATGCAGCAGGGCAGCTCACTGCACCACTGAGGGCTTGCAGCAGGGCCGGCTGCACACCACGAAACTGCCAACCAACCACGAAAACCTCCAGAGTGAGTTTTGGGCATATGGGGCAGTGGATGTTTAGCAGGTGGCCTCTGACTGTCCCGCAGTGCCGCGTGGGACTGCCACAAGCTCGGAATGCTGGAAGAGATGCTGCACCTCAATACCCAACACGGAGCAGACTGTGTGACGGACTGCGTGCCCCACTCTGCGTGCCCGAGTCTCGCGCAAGTCCGGCAAGCGTTAGCCCGCGTCGTGGCATGTGCAGGATCAAGCATCCGCCCACGCGCAGACCTCCTGGCAGCCAGTATTCTAGAGCGCGTGGCCGCAGCAAGTGCAACGACCTCTTCGGCAAGATCACAATCCGAAGAAGCAGCGTGCTGATAACTTTGAAGGACCGGCATGGCCTAGAGCTGCCACGACCGTTGCCAAAGAAGCCTGAGGTGGTCCGACCCCACAAAGACCTCTCGTCCCAGCAGAGTGCAGCAAACCCTGGTTCCCTCCATCTCACACCAGAATGATCGGAACACATTTCAGCAACACCCCTAGGAACAACGCCACCAGTGCATCGTGCATTGGAAGAAAGTAACATGGTGAATGTCGTATGTGGTGCTGGTGCTCGGCGTGGCGCTGGGTGTAGCGGGGGGCGGGTGGTGGCGAGTGCGCCACTAAGTGCGGCATTTCAAGGAAGGAGAGCATGATCCTTCGCAGGGACAGCCGAGCTCGGCATGCCGGACGTAGACGTAGTCGCGACACTTGCGCGACAGTGCCCACCCATGCCCGTTCCGGATCAGCAGTCTGTTGTGAGTCGCAGGGGAACATGCAGATTCAGCACCACAGTGGGCAGCTTTGCACGAGGTGAATCGAGGTATCGAGGAATGTGTCACGGAGGGATGCCGCCACGCGTTTGAACGTCTCTTTAAAGGGCAGTTTTGGCGTGAGATTTAGAGGTGGGTTGTTATTCGGAGGAATGTAAAAAGCTTTAAAACTAAACGTGAATAACATTTCAGTTGCAGCTTGGCCCCGATACAATTCCGAAGCAAGCGTGCGCTGCAGAATAGTGGCAGAAGTAGTCGCAGAAGTATCCTAGATACCATCATCATCATAACCACGAGTCCCAAGTATCCTGAGTACGACACGGCGCGCAGCTTGGTCTCTGAATCCGATAGTCATCACGATGGCAAGAACCATCAAGGTCTGTAGATGTATGTCGTTGTCGTAAGCGTCATACTTTCAGAAGCAGCTATCCCCCTGGCCCATATCCAAGTACATGGAGACCTGGAACTGCCGGCCAAAGTGACGGCAAGATGGTTCTGCGTTCCCGGTGCTGGAGAAGCCACGGCGAGGTGAACCAGGCGCTCGGCCAGGTCTCTCCGACCTGGGAGGTCGGAAATTGGACTTGCCTGCAGTTCGCCCCCCTGCCGGAAAAACCTGGAGGACTGCAACGCTTTGTCGTCCGACGTCTAAGCCAAGCAGTCCACAGCAACAGACAGTCCCTTGCAACCCCGGATGCGGACTGCAACATGAAGGGGCTAGAAAGAAGCACCAAATGGCCCCCTGATATTTCATGATGTTTTTTGCAGGGGGAAGGGGCTTGTAAACTTAGCGGGAATAGACTTGCACGCTGACATCACGCCCGGGCGTCTCTGGGCCGCCGGCCCAGACCGAACCACCAGAAGTACTGCTTGGCATTCCACGAGTCCCCCTCCTTGGATTTGCATTCGTCCCGTTCCGGCGCTCTCTTGTCGGGCCACCGGTTGGCCAGGCTGTTCCAGTGGAAAAGACATCCAAGAGATTCAGGGATCCGTCAAGCACTCTGGTTGTCGTCAGGTGAGGGCAGCCTGCATTCAAGACTCTATTAGCCGCCCGCTGTCCGATTCTGTATGGAACCAGTTTGCTTGGTAGTGGTTGTAGAGCCTCAGATGCAACATCCTCTCCGAAACTGTGGGCGACAAATCTCAGGGCCAGCTGAACGACATCCGACACTCGTTCCTTCCCTCCGAGAACCACACTGATTTCAGCTAGGTCAAATCACCAGAGACCAACGCAGCCATCCGTGCCGTTCTCGTGCTTGAGGCTCACGGCCCCAAAATGAAACCCTACAATAGCCCTTATGTAGAACCTTTTCAAGGAACTCTAAAAGGCTTGGCTTGCAAGTGCGGACCTGGCCGCCGCTCTTCCACTTCTGACAGCATCTCAGGTGCGGCGTCGGCGTTCAACTCGTGGTGGGGGTTCTCCGAGACCACCCTCCTCTCATATAGGGGCCTTAATAGTTAGAATGGGGTTTTGGGGCCCATTATTCTATAATTGCAATAAGGAGCCCCCAAAAATGATACTAAGGCAGCATTGGGCGAAAGAGCCCCTCGCGGGTATGCCGACCGCGGCTTGCAGCCCGCGAGGCCAAGTACGAGAACTTCGAATACAAGGCCCCAGGCCCCGAGAATCTCCGAAAATGCATCGTTCTAAGTACGAGTTATAGACTGGACCGCCGGTCCAGCGCCATCGTTGGAGCAAAGGCTGCAGTTCGGGAGTCGCTGCCAGCAGCTGGTTCAGCGACAGGACCTCGAAGAGTCGCAATAAGCTGCACTAGTCAAGCCTTTACATCATGTATAAGTCCCTAAGCCGAAGCATCTATGATACATATAGGGAGAAAGGCTGTCCGAAGAGATAAACAGCCCATGCCAAAAGAGTGTTTACTTGCTCTTTCTGTGATGTGTGTGTATATATATACCCGAGCCCTAGCTCCAGAGCCACTGTGGACATGGTAGACTACGAGTATGTTAGCTTCTCGATGCAGAGCTCCGGCCTGCTCCGGGGCATACATTTAAAGGAATGCATGGGGCAGGGGCAAGAGGATGTTCATGATTCACGGCTCCTTACCCTGGCCGCTGTCATCTTTATCTATGACTCTGCCTTCTGACTTGTGGTTCGGGACATGATGGTCAGGGTAAGCGATACCAAATACAAAAAAAGCGTCCAAGTCCAACTTCTGCGAGAATAGCCACCCTTTACCGGGCCGCCCACAGAACTCGGGGCCTCACGGCCCAGGTGCAGCGAGCGAAGCCGCTCCGGGCCAGAAGCCCAAGCGGCCTGAGAGTGCACGCAGGGGCGATGTGCACGTGCGTGCAATTCAAGTGCCTTCGCGACGTGGAAAGCTATGTTCGTATGCAGACAGCTTTTGCAGCTGGGCAACTGACCCAAGTGTTTCGACAGCTTCATCTTCTCTACATTCTGATTCTTCATTCCACGAGCGATGCTGTGTCTTCGGTGCGTCGAGGTCGAAGCTACTGTTGCCTCGAAAAGCTGCTGTTCCATGCTCTGCTTTTAGACTCGACCGAGGCTCTACATGTCGAGCCAGATCCCCCAGGTCCCGTATTACAGGCTGGATGCTGTGCAGTGCTGCAGCACCTCGACGTAACACGACCACGTCCTCGAGGCAATGAGAGCATTCTGCAACATGGCGGATTAGAACAAGGCCAAGTAGTCAAAATTAAGCTAAGCTTCTCAGCCGGAGAAAAGTTGGGGGCATCAGCAAGATCCACTCGTGGTGGCTGCCCTGACAAGAGCTCGCGAAACCAACATGCCTCACATGGGCTAACAGCAGCACCCAGAAGTGCCTTACATGCGAGACTCGAGCCTCGCCTGTGCTTGCTCCACTCCGGAGCCGGTGCACTAAGGCCTGCTCAGATTCTGCTCCCAAGGACGTAGATCCGTAGAAGATCGGGGGTATGGGGGCCTCCTGCCATCCGTCTTCAGGAGGGCCCAACTGCAGAGTCGGGAGCTGCATGGAAGCTCCATTAGCTTCGCCCGGGCCGCATCCCAAAATGCGCCCCGCTCTGCCGGCAAACACGAATCACTGTGCTTCGGTTGTGTGCTCTGGGGCACTCCTGGCGTGATCTGCATGAAAGCTTCGTGATTCTGCCTGATATTTGTAGTTTTGGCTTGATCTGCATACAAAACGTGTTCATTCTCTCTGGTTTCTTCTGGCAAATGGCGACGGTAGATCGCATGTCGGAATAGCAATAGGATGCCAAGGTGTCTTTGCCAAGCTCCCATGTGCAAATCAGCCGGAATCCACCTACGGATGACCTGGTATCATCTGTTCAAAATACGGTTTAAGCCCAATGATGACCAATGGTCGCCATCATTCTGTTGCACCACGCTGTAATAGAGTAGGCTTAATATCCAGGATGCCCCCCCCCTCT
The DNA here is from genome assembly GCA_905221635.1 of Symbiodinium sp. CCMP2456. NCBI lineage: Eukaryota > Dinophyceae > Suessiales > Symbiodiniaceae > Symbiodinium > Symbiodinium sp. CCMP2456. The sequence goes on along the minus strand of CAJNDV010006113.1, from coordinate 149 downwards.
GAGATGTAACCTGGGCGTGTATCCCCTCGCTAAAGCGTATAGGAACACAGGCACACAGGAGTCTCTTTTACTACAGGCGCACAGCTGTAGATCGTACTCTGCTAGAACCTTGAGCAACAGGCATGGAAACATGCAAGTGATACGTGAAA
>CAJNDV010006102.1:69392-86376 GCA_905221635.1 Symbiodinium sp. CCMP2456 | reverse complement strand
CCCTAAACCCTAAACCCTTCTGGGTGAATTTGATTCTTTCAGGCCCGGCCTTCGTGACCAGACGCCCAATCCCGACGTCAGGGCGACCCTCAAAAGCCAGATTTAAACACACACCCCACTCTAAAAGGTAAACCCCTAAACCCTACATCCTACACCCTAGACCCCTAAACCCCCAAACCCTGAACCCTTAACCCCAAACCCCCCTAAACCCTTAACCGTGCGGTTCCCAACTTTCTCAGGAATGAGCTTGCCCGAAAGTACCATCGCGGGCGCATTCGGCAGGAGTCCGGCCCCAGCTGTTGTATGGCTCACAAAGGAGCGTGAACACAACTGTAGGGGCCTTAATATTAATAATAATAATAGTAATAATAATAATATGTAAATATATATATATATATATTTTAAAGTATTTTTGGGGTGGTCCTTATTATAATTATAGTGAAATGGGCCCCAAAACCCTATTCTAAAGATTCAGGCCCCTACATTACGCAATGTACCTCTAAGCCCTAGGTATGGCACTTTGGGAAAGTCTAACATTTCCCTTATATGGTTCTTATAGAGGGCCCCAAAACCACAACCCTAAACCTGATCCAAGTGTTCAGGCCCGAATACTCCAAAACCTGCTGAAACAGGTAAGGCCCATACATTATCCATGCCATGCACTTGTCTTTTGCGGTCGCCTTTTTTGTCGTCGGCTTCTCGTGCATCTTATCACGATGCCAGGGCTTAGAGTGTAGAGCTACTCTGCTGAAGCAAGGTACGGGAATTCCGTGAATCTACCAATCTCTTGACGACCCTGAACTCAAAGCCCAAACCCTTTCACCTTAACAGTGCCAAGCCGAAGCTGACAATTGACCTCGGCTTTCGGCTCTCCACGTAGACCTTCTGCCCTTTTGAGGATCTGCGACCTCCTCCTCCTGTGTGGCTAAATCCAGACAACACCATGAACCCGAGAATCGATTCCTTATAGCACTCAAGGAAGCTGAATCCAGACCCAACACTCCGAATTAACGGACGAAGGGTTGAGTTTCGTCCACCCTCTGACACACCCTCAACCTGCAGACTACGCCCTGAACTCTGAACACCATTTAGATAGCTGTTCGGAGATCTCCGATGTGCAGTATACCATCACTACAAGTAGTACTACTACTACTACTACTACTACTACTACTACTACGATTACGACGACGACGACGACTACTACTACTACTACCACTGTTACTACTACGACACTACCACCACAAGGGCGAAGACGACTGTTCAGGCTGCTACTGCTCCCAGCTGACAATTTCACCCTTCGTTTTGTTCTGCACTTTGCTGTGGGGGATCTCGAGGACGCAGGAATCGAAATCCTGGGCTTGAAAGCATTGTGCCTCGGAAGCTGGCCCTAAGCCCTAAAGGCTAAACCCCAAACCCTAAACCCTGAACCCGGGTTTAGGGTTTAGGGTTTAGGGAGGAAGGGTTGTCGGGTTGGGCTCGGGGTTTAGAGATTAGGGGATGAGGTTTCGGGGTTTAGAGATTCGGGGATGAGGTTTCGAGGCTCTGCAAACTAAATATGTGTAAGATGTAAACCCATGCAACCTAGGGGCCTCAATAATTACCCGTACTGTTCTGGAAGGTTCCTTAATATAGTTATAATATAATATACCCCAAAACCTTATTCTGATTTATTAAGGCTCCTGTACTTTGCATTAATTCAGACGATCGAGCGGTGTGGCTTGCAGCCCTGGAGCGCTTGAAGCACTTCTTCAGTTTCGCAGTTGGCCTTGGGCTTTCAGAGAGTTGTTCAACGGTTTACGGTTTCCAGTCTTGAAAGCAACGCGAGGTAATCTCCTCCCTGTGCACTTCGGATATTTGTTGACGCAACATTTCTTCTTGACATATGTTCTCCTTCATTCTGGCGGCTGAGCTCGCATTGATACGATGTCCTGCCTGCACTTATTCTCTAACTGTTTCGGAATGTTTGCAGAAGACTAGGTTTCCATACTGCGTCCCCCGATAGTTTTTTTCGAATCACTTGGGCTGGAGGGAAGCTTTGCCAAAGTCGACAACAGCAAACTCTTACAAGCGTGTCTATTTCGCCAGAGGTGCAGGAGCATGCGGATGAGGTTATCGGGTCTGGGCAAGTCAACCCTGAAGCTCTAAACCCCCAAGCCCTGGCCATCACAAGAAACCTTTGCCAGCATCAGGTACGATCTCAACACCTTCTGGTGTCTGGACTGCTTGGAGTTTACCTGGGGTTGAGGATTTGGGTTCGCACTTCAGGATGTAGGGCTTGAGGCTTAGGGCTTAGATTCAGAAACGGCATGGGAACTCTCTCCAAGCACGTTGCTTCCCAAGTAGTGGCACGGTATGTACACCATGCCTGCATGCGTGCATGCATGCATGCATGCATGCATGCATGCATGCATGCATGCATGTATGTATGTATGTATGTATGTATGAATGTATGTATCTGCATGTATCTGTGTATGTATCTGCATGTATCTGTGTATGTATCTGTATGTATCTGTGTGTATGTATGCATGCATGCATGCATGCAGACATGCATGCATGTATGTATGCATGTATGTCTGTATGTGTCTGTATGTATGTATGTATGTATGTATGTATGCATGTATGCGTGCATGTATGTAGGTATGTATGTATGTATGTATGTATGTATGTGTTCATATAAATATGCATATACGTATGTATGTATGTATGTATGTATGTATGTATGCATGCATGCATGCATGCATGCATGCATGTATATGTGTGTGTAAGTAACAACATACTATAACATAAAAAGATATGAGTTAACATAATTTGTTATAGCGGAATAGAAGATTATACTGTATACCGACATGTACTACAATCCAAGTAAGAGAGAGTGTGTATACACACACACACATATATATATATGCAAAAGGAAAATTACACATAAATGGGCGTGTGAACCTGAATATGACTACGGGTATACAATAAACAGACGCTTAAAAGTCCATGTATACATATGTATATATGTATATATAAATACACACATACTTTCGTCATCTTATTTACCTATGATATATTTGCTTTGTAGCTATAAGTGTTCACCCTTGCATAAGACATGCATATATCTAGATCTGTGTATACTTATATGCATGTAGGTGCAGCAAGCAGGTCCCGTCCTGCCCGGATCCCGGCACTCCAGGACCCTCAGCCGCCAAGCCCGAAACTTGAACCCGACGTCATGAGTCCCGACTACTTTGCTCAGCCCAGGATGGAGAAGTTCAACCTCGAGGCAGTGAGACCACAGATGGGGATACAGCCCAAATACCCCAACTCTCTAAAGAGTTTACGGTTTAGGGTCTTGTGATTTCAGGTTGACTGTTCACAACTTCAATTCTCCAGAGGGTTGACATAGGGGTCGAAATCATGTTCCGCTTATAGGCCCTTACAAAGGTAGACGACAGTATTCCACCCAAAAATCCTATTCTATTGACTATCGGCCTCCAATATCTTCCAAACAGGCCTTGAGCATTTCGGGCCCCCGAAATTTCCGAAGCCAACAGTTCGGGGATCAGGCCGCGGAGTGTGGAGTAGCTCAGGATGAACAATCATGATATACTACAAGGGGCTTTAACAGCCTTAACAGTCAGAGTAGGGTTTTGGGGCCGCTTTATATTACTATTACAATAAAGAACCCCAAACGTCCTACCTTGCGCCAGTTGTGTTTTGGACTGGTAACTCCCAACATTGCCATCCTACATGACAAGTCGGCATGTACCTTTTGAAATTTTACGGCATACTAAACCCGAGTGCCATGGCCCTTGCAGCAGATTAGGTCTGTCTTTTTTGTTGAGGTCGGTGGGTTTCCGTTGGTTCCTTCCTGGAATTCCTTTGTGCTCATCTCACCGAAACGAACATGGGACACCAAACAGCACTGTTCGAAAGTACAGGGAAACTCAGATATTTCTAAGCCCGAAACTACAGCAGGGCCTCTTTTCGAAGGGCACCAACCCTGGAGGAACGTAGAAGCGCACCCAGCACAGAACAAGCTCCATGTTCCCTGGAGGCCCTAACACAAATAACATACTGTAGAGTAGAGTAGGTGTATATTACAATTCATCTATTTCTGTAGGGTCTATAAGGGACCAGCACCCTCAGCCCTGGGCTGTTGAGTTCAGGCGAGGTCAACTTTATTGATCATTCGAAGCCAGGAACCATAATTACCATAATTCGGGTTTAGGGTTTAGGGTTTAGGATATCGCTCCAAAGTTGCAGATCCGCAGCTAGGAGCCTCTGAATTCGAATGTTGGCAGGTCCAACGTATCGCAACCCACACAATTGGAATCGCCCAGGCTCGCCTTTAGCCGGATCGCCAGCAGATGGCTAGGAGTAGGAGTGGGAGGTCGGGGTCGCAGTAGGCGTAGGAGCAGCAGCAGCAGCAGCAGTCGTAGCAGTAGCAGTAAGAGCAGTAGAACGACTGTTGACCTTTAGCATAACGAGTACGTTGTCATGATCCTCACCATCTTCGTGGTCATCATCATCACCATTCCTATGAGTGGAGAAGGGATCCTGAAAGGGCTGTGGACGGTTATAAACTCCGTGAGGATGCTGAACCATTTCTATGACAATTTGTCTGGCGATTCGCCAGTTTGGCAGCTTGAGCAGGTTTGTAGGGCCACTTAGGAGGCAGAATAGCTGACCAGGTGGTCTTACGCTCTCCGTGCAAGAACGGAGGAATGGTACGCCAAGACACTGTTTTCATTGTGTAGCAAGCCGTGAAGATTGTAGAATGAGGGTTTCGGGTTTGGGAAGACCCGACGCATGGGCTCGCTACAGTAAACCTCAAATCTCAAAACGACAATTGAAGACCCCAAACCCTAAATCCGAATCGGGATGTTACCTTAAGGAGTTCGGGCCCCGAGACCCGCCATGCTCCATGCTGCAGCCGGATGACACTTAAATCAAAAGTTCGTGCATGGAATTCGAGCCTTGAGCACTACACGCCTCAGCCCCTGCCCCGACCCGAACAGAATTGACCTGAAACTCTAAAGGTCCCGAAACCTAGAATGTCAAACCTTAGCCCAAAGCTCTCAAGCCTTACAACCACTCAACTCTTGCGTAGAACCAATTCCACTTCCTTGATCCATGCCAGATCCCGCCGCTGAAGGGGTACAGCCGGGCACGTACCAAGGCAAGGTTATAGAATTAGAATAAAGTTTTAGGGCCCATTATACTCTAATTATAATAAGGAACCCCCAAGATAGTATCGGTAATTACGGTCATTCTAGGGCCCCTACATTATTCACCTTTGGGGTTTGGGGTTTGGCACTGAACGATCAGGGTTTGGGTCTAGGAGTCTAGGGCTTACAATCATGGCTTTGGTTCAGGCTTTGGGGTTGGTTTAGGGCTTCAAGGGTGTAGGGCGGGTTGTAGGGTCTGGGCTTTTCAGGTTCTAGGATTCAGGGGATTTTCGCTTCTCAGGTATAGTCCCGCGAAGGAGCTCGTCTCCTCTGAGGTCTGTGGGTCAGTCGAACCCTGAAACCCTAAACCACAAGCCATAAATAACTTCCTCAACCCTCAAAACAGGGTTTATGGTTTAGGGTTTAGGGTTTAGGGTTACTTGTAAGAAAGCCTTCACTCCGGGAAGCACAAGCGGACTGCACCTGCCTAGCCAGGGCGGCGCCACGAACGCACCCACCATCCCCCATCCCCGAGAACAGCACCAATACACAGCGAAACTGCCATCTCTGTACGGCAGGGGGGAATGTGTTTCATTAACCTGCGAACTTGAGCGTTTGCACCCAGCTACATTATCCTTCACAACACGAAAGAGAGGCAGCAGTCTTAAGGTACAGACACCTCTGCAAGCTCCTAAAACTTCGAGGACGGTTACGGGGTCTTCCACTCAGGATCTCTCGGAACTGCAGAAGCTTAGGGGAGAGGAGTCGCATTTTGGACCTTAGTTGAGGTTTGTGGCTTAGGGCTTAGGGTGCTCATAATTGAACCCTAAAACCCTGAAGCCCTAAACCCAAAGCCCTGAAGCCCACCATGTCCAAAATCCCGTAGGTCTTTTCGGGAATTGCACAGGTTCTCACGCGCTACGGCAACGACTGTGGCTGCCTGACTGACGTCATGCGCGCCTCCGTGATCTACAACAGCATCGAGGAGGCCGAAAGCAGGGGTCATTTGGGGTTTAGGGTTTTGCGGCTGTCGGCGGGCTGAGGAAAGTGGAAGGGTTCGGGGAAAGGGGATCATAAGGTTCCGTCGGTGTGGCTGCTTATCTGGTAGTGTTATACGGAACCCTTAACTTACGGCTCTGTGCACAGCAAGGACTCCGAGAGAACCAGCCCCTGAGCTTCAGATGCAGGTTTTCAGCCATTGGCCTCTCATTTTAGCTTCGGAAACCCGGTCCAGCTTTCAATTAGTGTTTAGGAGGTTTGGGGGTTCCTTGGCGACCATGTCTTGAGTTAGGGGCGGGTTAGGGCTCATTAATTCAATCAGTTGGCCAGATGTGGCGACCGACCCTGCTAGGTCTACAGCGCTCTGCGCTATCTCCTGCGTGAAGATGCGCTGAACCCACGCCGCTGCGACGCAGCAAATGCTACCGCTGGCTGCCCGTAGAAGACTAAGACCATCTGGAGCGAAGAAGATCTGCGATTCCGGGTGATAACCATGATATTACTGCTGTTGTGGAAAGAGTGTGATGCCGTAAGGTTGCATGAAAAGCTTCATCACTCTAGTTTGGACAAGACGTGCGATCGGTGACGACCGTACATGTCACAGGCACCTCAAGTTACACAGCCTATATAAGCCTAGGCCCACGAACTTTCTTGCAGTCTTCGCAGATATCCCCCTTTGCTCCGAGTCACTGTCTGAAGCTGAAACTCAAACCCATCGCCTCAACCCCTTAGTGTAAACCCTAAACCCTAAACCCTCAAATCCGACGGAAGGCCTTGAAACATGAAGCCCAAGACCACGTTGCAGCTCAGGTCCAGATCATCAGAACATGTTAACTGCATGAAGGTCTTTGTGCATACATCTAGGTACGGACGCATGCATGTAAGATTAGTCGGTATAATATCGCCACGCCCTGCAACTTGAGCTAGTATTCGGCCATTGCCTCAAGCCGGAGTCAGCATAATACTCTGCTGTGCCCCGAAACCTGCCTCCGATACCTCCGGCCCCATAAATTGAACACTGCCCCATGACATACCCTCATAAAACCCAGAGAAACCATCACAAACTCCTGGAAAACCCCTACTAGAACCCTTACGAACACTCCGGAAGAAGAGTCCAACTAAGAAGCTACACTTTTGAAAGCCCTCCTATAAGAAACTTCAAGAAACCAGAATCTAGAGCTTAAACCCCAAAACCCTAAACTGAAGCTTATAATATAATATCCTAAGCAAAGCCGCCTGCGGCTCCTCAGGACCCGACCTGGCGATTGTGGAAGTGAACGACAGGTTTCAAAATTGCTTCTGGGCGTGTGAACAGGCTTCGGGCTTCAGGGTTGGAAAGGGTTTTTGTAGGGTTTTTGTGGAGGGTTTCTTAGGGTTTGACGGGCTTTCATAGGGGTGCGTCGGGTTGCAGGGGGTTGAATAGGAATGTGTACGGCATTGATGCTTCACAGGGCTTTTCGGGTTTGAGGCTTTGTCAACCATGCTCAAGGGGGTTCAGAGAGCGTGCAGGGGTTGGCATGGGTTTGGGGGCTTCAGGATTTCAGGCTAAGTGTGATCAGCAGCTTTCTTTGGGGTTTTGGCTCTCAGACATACCGGCAAGGTTGAACCCCTGAGCCGGTTGAACCCGGAAGCCGATTCGAACCTTTAGGGTTTAGGGTTTAGGGTGTAGGAGTTTAGGGTTTAGGAGTTTAGGAGTTTAGGGTTTAGGGTTTAAATTAGGAGTTTGGAGCAAGACCCGGCTCCTCCCCCCCCTCCCCTCCTGAGGTCGGGACGGCTATAGAGACATCAGTTTGCTCTTCGACCTGCCCCTTGCCTCTTTCTCTGGGCAAGAGTGTTAGGATTTAGATTTAGCAGGTTTCGCTTTCAGGGGGTTAGGGTCTGTGGTTTGCGCACGTTTGGGCTTTACAGGGTGGGCCTCATGTAAGACACCAGATGTAAGACACCAGATATGTAGGCCCATTGGTACCAGTATCTTGGGGTGCAGACTTGAGAGAACTCGCGCAGGTCATGTTCCGGCCTGCTCTACATGGATTTCAGGTTTGGAAAGGTTTGAGGGAGCGTCTCACTGTGCGAAGGTCTGCCGCCAAGGGTCAGCAAGGGTCAGCGCAAGCGCTAGGTCCGCTAGGTGGATATTGCAATTCTGTTCAGCATCGGCAGGCAAAATGCAAGGGTAGAAAAACATAGCAAAAAAGGCTGATAGCAGTGACTGAAAGATCGCGATTTCGACACTAGATGCAGCAGGAGCACCTAGACCTCGAACCTCTTTTCTGATCTTGCGGGTCGTGGAAAGGGTCAGCGCTGCAGCCCATTCGAGCAGAATCCAATTGACAATGTTACAACTCGACAGATTATATTGTAGCCTATTCTAGTCCACGATGGTATAGTATGTAGTAATAGTATATTTATAGAACTTTATAGTATTTTATAGTGTATTTATCGTCTATTTATAGTCTATTCATCGTTTATGTATAGTATACTTATGGTGTATTTATAGTATATTTATAGTATTGTATAGTATCGTATAGTATGTTGTAGTATAGTACAACTGCACGGGGACCCTGGGCCCTGAACCCTAAAGCAGCCGAAGCCGCAGACCCCTTAAATCGTACAGATGCAAGATTTAGGGCCTAGGGTTTTGGGGCTGATAGGGTTGAGGGTTTTAGGGTTTTAGGCTTTAGGGTTCTAGGGTTCAGGGTTTAGGGTTGTAGGGTTTAGGTATGAAGACGACCACCCACCCTTCCCCCTCTCCAAGGTACACCCCCTGCACAACCATACCCCCCTCCAACACGACAACCGCCAAGTTCCACACCACCCCACCTTGCTACACCATCGCCGAATACACCATCGCCGAACTGTTGCAGATGTACTGCGAGCTTCCTGGTTGTACGAAGTACATAGGGTTTTAGGGTTTAGAATTTAGGGTTTTCGGGTTTAGGGTTTGGGGCTTAGAGTAAGTATTTGCACAGATGCAAGAGAAGCTTAAGCGTTTATCGTTCGCCATCTGCACAAGAAGCCCTGTACCCCAAACCCGAAACCCTTAACGCTACACGACAAGCATGTCAAAGCTGGGTGTCACAGCAACTCCATCCCAAGGAGCGGTGTAATCTGCGAGCTCCAGCTGCACATCAAAGGCATCATCGACTCGCGGCTGTTGCTTATTACCGAGAAACGACCTCAGTCTCAGCTTTAGATCCCGATAAGCTCAGTCGGAAACAACCAGCACCCAAGTTTCCGACAAATCGCCAAGGCCAAGGCATCAAATAACTGCCAGCCTGAACTGGAGCCTGTAAATGATCTCTTGGCATAGAGAAAAGGCAGCAACACCCTCGTAAAAAGAAAAAACCCTGAAGCCGACGGCATACTTGTTGTAAATAGTACGACAGGCAAGTACCAGGACAATGAGATGTGACAAGATTCAAGGAGATTGATGTACTCGCAATGCATGCTGTTATAAGCTGCCGAAATCTCCCAAACACTCCAGAGGCTGCGCACTGCACAATTACACGAATTTCACCTGTTGCGGCGTAGACAATGCCCACATGTGTATGTATGCTTGCATGGATGTTTGCGGTATGCATGAAAGACTACGCAGGTAGGCATGTAAGTAAATGTCCATGTAGATATGCATGCATGCATGTATGTATGTATATAATACGTTTGTATGTCTGTCTGTCTGTCTGTCTGTCTGTATGTATGTATCTATGTATGTATTCATGTACCTATGTTCACTGCCAATGTATACATGTCTGCATGTACTTATGTAGTTGTAGTTATGTATGTACACGATGTATATGTGTGTATATGTATGTAGGTACACATGTGTGTCGGTTGCTGTTTGCTAGCGTGCCTGCCGGCATGTCTATTTGTATATATCCTGCTTTGTTCCTTATCGTCCACTTGCAGCAGCGCTCTCACAGCACGTGCCACAAGGATGCCAAAAAATCGGGCGGCCACAAAGCTTACCGCGCGTCTCGGTAGAATTGCATTAGGGTTCTCAGATGTTGGCATAGGGTGTTAAAGAGGATCTGTGTAGCATAAACATCCTGTAATAAGTTGTGTGGTTCTCCTCATGTCTGTGTACCACTGGTCTTTCATTCTGATTCTATGGATGCTACAGTTATCAGCTTGGTTATCAATGTTACCTCTCGTGCAACTCCATGTATGCTTCAACCTGTGCTTGACTGCATTGGTCACCCTGAGTCCTCCTGAGGTGCAGCGGGAGGTGAACGAGTTAATTTTCGAGGCTTCTGTCCAGAACAGCGCGCAGGCAGAATACGCCGACGCCAAGATACCACGTTCGGATTCAGTGGTCGTGGAGCCTTGAGTTTCACTTGACTCTTCGGGGCTCAAGGCTCCGGAATGATCTGTCTTAGACATTGCCTAGCTTCTTTCCTTCATGTATATTTGGTTTCTAATGCTGAGTCTGAGGTGTCAGACCAGATGATTTGTTCCCATCGTGCGGTCGTGTGGTGAAGCCAAGTGTTTCATTCCTGCGACCTTCAGCGGGCAGGACTTGTCCAACCTCGTGAAGGCCTACGACATTCGTCGGCACAGCACGCGCGACAAGAAGCTTGGCCGACATAGCAGGCCGTTCGCAGCACAGATGCGCGTTGCTTGTCAGGGGATACAAGTATCATCAGCTTCTCTGATTGGTAGGTGTTCTGTGCTACCTGTGAGAGTTCCTTGAATTTGTTGACTGCATGTTGGGCTCTGGCCCGAAACCTTCTCAGGCGAGACCAATTGGGGGTTTCCGAAAATAGGGGACCCTAATATAGTACCGTAAATAATCGGATCCTTATTATAAGGACCCCAAAATAAGGTACCCGAATTTCGTAAACGCCCAATTGCAACCAAGTGTTTGACTCTAAATATGCTGTACGTACCATTCTCTTGAACATTGGTAATCGATTTAGCTCTGCCTTATCCCGGCTCTACTGCGGAATTGCGAATCCGTTGAAGTTGAGTCGAAATCGAGATGAGTGTAATCCAAGCGACGTAACTTTAGTTTGCTATCACCAGTATTGGTCTCCGACTTGTTCGTCGCGTTGATTTCTGAGTGCCTACTAAGGTCAGCTCGCTTCATGTTGATGGTTCACTCTGCGTCATGCTTGTGGTATGACCACCATGACTACCATCGTCGTCATCAGCAACATGCAACAGACGACGGTCAAGGTTACCGTTGCAACAGCTACGTACCTGTCTGATCACTGGCAACATCACTGTTATAATTACGTTCTTATGACAGTGATGCTGATGATTACCATCGTCGCCACGAGCTTGTGTGTGTGTGTGTGTTTCGAATCTTTTCGTATCTTCAGCAGCGCAATAATGGTCTGCGACACGAAAGACTTATCAAGAGGATAATTACCCGCAATGGACAGAAGAGACGATGTCAATCCCGAAACCCTACGCCCTATGTAAAGCATATATGAACCTTGGACTCCAGACCTTAAACCCTGAGCCGTATCAGGAATGGCCGCTCTTCTCTGCACTACGCCGCGCAGCACGGCTCCTTGAGCTCCGCTCGTGTTCTACTCGCCACCGGGAGCTCGGGGCTGGGGCAGAACAGGTTTGGACATGGCAGCGTCCCAGAGGCACGCGTCAGAACAACACAGAAGGTTGAAAATAACTATTAATGAGAGCAAACGTATTTCTGCGTTTTGTCGTGGCCGTCCACTCCAGTGCGGCAGTTTTCGTAGTCGTAGTCTTAACAGACGGTAGGATGAGACCCAAGCCCTAAACCCAAGTTCAAGGTCCTGCGAACTCTTGGGTCTGATGTGCCTTCAAGTACACTCGGCTGACGATGGTATCCCGGGTCATAGTGCCTACGACACTCGCAAAGCCTTGTTCTAGTCACTAGAAGGTCCTTCTGCTGTAGACACTGGCTCCCCTAAGCCCGAAACCCTAAACCCTAAGCCCCTATGATGGAACCCTTTCCAGCAGCCCCTTCTTGATCCCATAAAAGGAGCCCCTAAACCCTAGACCCTAAAACCTAAAACCCTAAACCCTAAAACCCTAAACCCTAAACTAAACCATAAACCCTAAACCCTAGGGCTAAATCCCAAGGCATCCCCGGGTCTCGTTTCCACGCGCAGGAGCGACCCGTGGGCTGAGGATGATGCAGGCGTATCTCAGCTGGCAAGAGAAAGGACCCATTAGGCCGTTTGGGGGTTTAGGGTTCAGGGCTTGGGGTCTAAACTTTCAGATAAGCATGGGGAGTTTAGGGTTTATAAGCATTGATGGTACTATAAACATCCAAGGAACCTAACCGGACAATAGTTTCATTCATGTCTCGCAGCTCTCCCTTCAAAGCCGTCGCGCCAAGGCAGAACAAAGCGAACTCCTCGGACACCCGAAAAACTTGTGACCGGGCCCATAGCCTAAAGACTGAACTCCATCATCCGTCCTCTCCGTAATTCCATGGAAGTCCTCAGAGACCACCACTTACAGATGCCATTCGCACCAAGGTGATTCCCTTTGAAGTTGCCTTGAAGGGGAAGTATTTCGATGCAGCGTCCATGCTCCTCTCCGCCATGCTCCAGCAGGAGCACACTTTGGGGTGTTAAAGCTTCAGGCGTTTGTGGCTCAGCCCTCAGAAGATACATCTTTGTGTGTGTCTATCTGTATTATATACTTACATCTACATCTGAATCTGTTGTACTTACATTGGTATATAGAGACTCTGTCTACATATCTATAAATCTAGTGTGACCCAATATGACCACGAAGCTTTGCCCTGCAGATTCAAGCAAACATCGCCAGAGGCCTAATCGCCCTCCTCAACTTTAAACCGGTGCCCACCCATATGGGTTCGATCGCAGATGCGCACGTTGTCGCTTTTCGGTTACTTGGACAGGTGCGGAGAGCCTTGTAGACAGCCAACACACCCAAAAACCCAAATTGACTCCCTGCATACTACAATCATTTCTACTGGGGAACCGAAGTAATTCCTGCAAACCCCCAAATATGTAGTTCTCTAAACTAGGGTCCCTTTCAGGTCCCCGTTATACTACGGCACCCTTATAAAGGATTATAAAGGACCCTAAAGGGGACCTCAATTAAGAGAACTAGCCACATGCGTAGGATCCTGCGGAAGAGTCTTAAAGCGCGAAGGAACCGATCAGCCGGGGCTGCCTCGCACGTCTGGCACAGCACGTCGTACCTTTGGCGATGAAGTTCTCAGTGGCTTTGTAGGGTGTATAAGGGAATTACAAAGGACCTTGCTTGGGGGTCCGCGCTCCGCAGCATGTAGGATTAAGGGTCCTTACAATTACAAAGTGTCGCCATCACCCCTCACTCACACATGCGGCAGTTCGGGTTCCGGGTGTGGCCTGTTATCCGTCGTGGACGTCTTGGAAGTTCAGGTAAAGGGAGCTTGAGCAAAAGGAGTTCCACCAACAAAACCAGTCGCAGAATCATGGGGAGCATACCATAAGTCCCATTGTTTTGGATAAAGTTGCCACAACCTTATTGTACAACCCTGGCTAAGCCCGGACAAACCCCGGATCCTGAAGAGAGAAGCATAAGGATCAAGAAAGCATAGCTGGAACAAGCCCTCAAATTCAATTATCCATGACTAGGAAGCTTTCAAGACCTAGCCTAAAGCTTAATCTGTATGCACTGTAAATCCCGAACGGAAACCGTGCACCCTGAAACCTCACGATCAGAGGTGCCCTGGTGGTGCGGCAACGTTGCAGCTGGGACCAAAGTGATTGCGAATCCTGTGGACGTTTTGTTGGGGTTGCGGCTGTTGGCTCGAGCTGAGTTTCCTTCTATGCCAAAAACAGCCAAGATTCATGTTCGTGAAAGCGTGGGGCACGTCACGACATGCATGGCTCCAATGAAATCAACCAGTCGGGTGTAGCTTGTGAGGCTGTTGTGCTTAGTTTTCGGCTTTTTGCATCAAAGGTATGCCTTCCCTTCGCCGATCCAGATCTGATGCGCTGGCGCGACATCGGACTGCCAGCATGTTCGCGCAAGACTTCGATCGTTCGACTGGAGAGATTCCAGCTGTCTCCTTTTTGAGATTATTGCTCCCATTGACTCAGCTACTTTGGCGAGTGAGAGACCCTGTTTCGGTAGACAGTCGGGACAGTTCGATGAAACTACCGTTGAAGGCACAAGACCTCTTGATTCTGATGGTTTTGCCAATGATTTTCTGCACAGAGGTGGGAACGAAACAGATTTATTCGCCGTACATGACATGCGCAGTTTTCGTTGTTGCTGCCATACCCCGGCCTGCACTGCCTTGGCAAAGAGAGTCATGCTGGGAGGACACAGACCCACAAGCGAGTGAAAGTCAGGGATAAAATCCTGGACCAGAGGTAAGCAGTTGAAGTTTCCACGGACCAGATTTTTGGACTCGGGTCGTTGGTGAGGGGAGTCCACGCTCAGGCTTCAAGTCCGGCGGCATCCTATCCCCTAAACCTTGTCTGCAAAGCTAAATGAAGGACCCCGACATAGACCTTCAAGCCCTGCCGCACGGCTCTCGCACCAGAACGGCAGGACGTTTGACGATGGATGTTCTCCGCAGATACAAGGTCACCTTCCGGGCATGGGGTTTAGGTTTCTTTGGGGGTTCAAGTTACTGCGGCTTAAAATGTAGGGTTTACAGTGTGAGCAGGATTGCAAGGATGGTAAGATTTGCCTTTTGCCATTATAGGCACGTCTCAAGAAGGCGAGACGGCTGTTCAGCCGACGGACGCTGGAGGAAAGATGTAACACAGGGCCTTTAATAATTAGAACTGGGTTTTGGGGTATATGATACTCCATTTATAATAAGAACCCCCCAGAATGAATAGTATTAGAAACCCCTAAACCCTAAACCCCTGAACACTTAACCCTGAACCCCTAAACCCCTAACCCCTAAACCCTACATATCCAGGCCCCTACATTAAGGACTTCTTAGGTTTTTTCCTGGGCCAGGCAGGAAGAAGATGCTCAAAAGGCCCAGACACAAAGTCGGCTTTAGAGTTCGCCTCTCCCCGGACCCCAGGAAGTCCAGCTTTTATAGGGGCCTTCATACTCATCCTATCCTATTTTTTTTTCGGGGGGTTCCCTCATATAATTGGGGTAGAATATACCCCCAAAGCCCTATTATAAGTATTAAAGCCCCGATATGAGTAGCTTGGTTCTCACGTCCGGACACTTAGTAGCTTAGTGTTTGACCCCAAGCCTGAACTCCAAGAGGCCATGAACCTGCTTGAAGACGTACTCACTGCAGCTGCGAAGAGGGGCGCTGCGGCGACTTTGTGACGTGATCAGGACTTAGTATAAGAGGTAGGTCTGCAAGCAGCCAGGGTTTGCAGCTGATAGTTTTGTGCTACACAACTCACTTCCGGAGTTAATGTTGCCGCGACTTGAACATCAATCATTCCGATGGTGCCTAGAAAGTCTTCGGGTTCCAGAGACGGGCCGTAAAACGGTTTCGGCATTCGGGGCTCTTGGTTTGGAGTGTAGAGTTGCAGGTACCCCAGCCCAGCCCAGCCCAGCCCAGCCCAGCCCAGCCCAGCCCAGCCCAGCCCAGCCCAGAACAGCCCAGCCCAGTGCTGAGGACAGGGATACAGCGCGCAGAGTCTGAGGTTTGGACTTTCCCAGGGCTGAGCTGAGGGTAGTCTTCAGTCTGGGATGGAAGAGGAAGCATGCAGGACCGATGTTCTTTGGGTTCAGAAATGTCTTCAACATGGAGGACGACTTTGGGGAACCCAAAAAACCAATGCTACGAGCAATCCGACTCGGCCATAGGCCCAACATCAAGTCCTAAACCTGAAACCCCGAGGCCCAAACCCTGAATATCAAAGTTCGATGCTCTCCGAGCTCCAGACGGCGATCCTTAGCCCGAGCTTTCATTGCAAACAGGGCACAATCAGAACTTGCCCGAAAGCCATGCAGACAGCGCAGAAGACGGCGAACCGCAATGGGTTTGGTTCTAAGGTAGAGACAAAGAAGGCAATGGCATTGTATGCTGGCCCTAGTTTCGTAGAGTGAATTGTAATTTGAAGCCCCACCACTTCCGTGCAGGGGCACCGAACCAAAACCTCTCCAAGATTCCAGGGATGAAGTGTAGTACCGCGAACCACAAACCCTGCTACTCCCTGTAAACTATACAGAATCCGAAGAAACTCTTACCCTTTTTGGAACCTTCAACAAGAACTATAGCCATGAATGCACGTGAGTACAAGGCGGGCGCTGCTCAGTGCTGGAGCGGTGCCTTTGGCCAGTTTGTTTGGCCTGAGCACCTTTGAGCCCCACCACTACTGCTTACGACGACAGCGACGACGACGACTACCAGGCATCACACTCGTGTTTGATCGTGGCTGCCGGCTTTGTGGTGGGACAGGTGAAAGTATGGTGACCTACGGCATGTTCTGGACTTCTGGGAAAGTTTCTCTTTTGCAAAGCCGCATGCTGTCGAAGTTCCGACAAGTACTACGAACTACTTTTTGAAAGATGCTGATGTTCATCAACCAGAGTAATGGTTAGCACCCCGCCAATCTCATCTGAGAACCAGGCAAGTCTCGAGATCAAGTAGGAGCATCATTGCTGCTGCTGCTGCTGCTGCTGCTGCTGCTGCTGCTGCTGCTGCTGCTGCTGCTGCTGCTGCTGCTGCTGCTGCTGCTGCTTCTCCTGGTCCCGCTACCGCTACCGCTACTGCTGCTTCTCGTACTACTACTGCTGCTACTACTACGACGACGACGACTACTACTACTACTAGTACTGCTACTACTACTACTACTACTACTACTACTACTACTACTACAAACCATTGTTATGAGTATTGTTGTTACACTGTTTTGTTATTGTTCATGTATTGTATTGGTATTATTGCT
>CAJNDV010006102.1:35233-60415 GCA_905221635.1 Symbiodinium sp. CCMP2456 | reverse complement strand
CAGCGCCTGTGTTTCTACTGCAACAAGCCTGGGCATACCAAGCAGGAATGCCGAAAGAGGCTCGCAGACCTGAAGAAGGCAGAGAACGGAAAAGGAAGGACCGCAGCGGCAGTGCCAGAGAGTAGCGAGCCAGAGGGTGAGTCGGTAGCAGCTTCCACGTTGTGTGTTGCAATGCCGGTGTGTGGGTTTCAGGGTTCTTCGGAGAGGTTGTTGGTGGACACAGGCGCAGGTGGAGGTATAGCCCCTAGAGGTTTTGACCCCCAAGCCAAAGAAGCCCTAGGAGAGACCATCAACATGAGAACAATCACTGGGGAGGCCCTGGACCTTGGAAGCCGCAAGACCTCGTTACTTCAGCATGGCAGCACGCAGGTGAACTTTAGCTACAGGGAGAGTGATGTGAAGTTTGTGTCGGAGGCTAGCAAGCAGGGAACTTGGTTGGTTGTTGGGCCAGGAACGCAGTGTTTGCTGACAAAGCAGGCAGGTGAGCGCCTGAAGGAGCGCCTCGTGGAACTTCCACGGATCCCTTTGGTCAAGGACAAGGGTGTGTACTGGCTAGATGTAGAAAGAAGCCCCCCCCGAGAGCAGCCAGACCGGTAGCAAGCTCCCCGGAGCCGGCGGATGCTGAGGCCAGCTCCCCGGTTGAGCCCCCGGCGGGCGAAGCGGATGCGGAAACCATGGGCGACGCTCCCCTGCAAGAGGACCTAGAGCCTGAAGGGGAAGCGGGTAGGAAAGCCAAGGCTAAGAAGGTTCCCCCAAGCATAAGCGCTGAGCTTAGGGCCGAGCACGAGTTAACCCACCTACCCTTTCGTAGCTGGTGTGAAGCTTGTGTGAAAGGCAAGGGAACCGAGGACTTTCACAGGCGCCGTGAAGAAGAGAAGAAGGAGGATACGGCTAGGTACTGTATCGACTACTGCTTTTTCACGAAGGCCCTCGACAAGGACAACGCGGTGGCGACCATCGGCGACCTCAAGGAGGCCCGGCCTGACTCTAAGACGGTGTTGGTTTGTAGGGACCAGAAGTCAGGGGCTGTGTTCACGGGTGTAGCGAATAGCAAGGGAGCGGAGAACGCGTACTCTACAGCGTTTGCTTTGGAAGGGCTGAAGTTCTGTGGGCATCCGGACGTGATGGTAGTGAGTGATACTGAGCGTTCTATTAGGTCGGTAGCAGACCTCCTGGTCAAGAAGTACCCCAAGAAGGCCACGGCGCAACCCACTCCTAGAGGAGACTCCCAAGCGAACGGCGCCGCTGAGCGCGCTGTCCTTGAGCTAGGCAACCAAGTGCGAACTCTGAAGATTGCCCTTGAGGCAAGGTATCCCGAGGTAAAAGTCACGGAGGACTCCCTGATCTTCCCTTGGATGGTCCGCCACGCGGGCTGGCTGGTGACACGGTACGGTGTCAAACAGGACGGCCGAACGGCCTATGAGAGGCTAAGGGGTCGGAGTTACAAGGGTGAGGTTGCTGAGTTCGGGAGGTTGTTTTATACAAGATCTCGAACCAGAGTCTTCGGAAGCTAGAGGATAGGTGGTCCTGTGGGGTATGGCTGGGAAAGAGCCTCAGCAACGACGAGCACTTCGTGGCAACAGCCAACGGCATCCAGAGATGCCGGTCTATCCGCCGTCGGGTGGAAAAGAAGAGATTTGTGAAGGCGTACCTGGACAAGATGGTTGGTACCCCTTGGCAGCCGTGCGGGGTTCCGGAAAGGACTCCTTTGGCGCCAGGGAAGCCCCTTCCTCAGGGGAGGCTGGAAGGCAGTGTTCCGAAACCGCGGGGTGTTTACATCACCGCAGAGAGGCTGATCAAGTATGGTCGCACAGAAGGCTGCCCTGGCTGCGATGTTCCCTACGGGGACGCGCCGGGCAAACACAACCCGGAATGCCGGGCAAGGTTCACGGAACTTGTGGCGAAGGAGAGCGGCTCCCAGGCGGCCGGAGATGGAGGGGATGTATTGATGGATGCCGGTCAAGGCTCCTCGGAAGGAAGCGCGCCCCAGAAGAGGGCAGCGGAGGAGCAGGCTAGCGGCCTGCGCCGCGACGCTCCAGGGCCCAGCTCAGGAACGCAAGCTGGTGCAAAGAGCAAAAGAGAAGGCGCCTCTTCGGAAGGCAGCCGGCTAGGATAGGGGATCAGGAGAACCCCCTTCAAGCCCAAGGAGCCCGAGCAGGAAGCGAGACGCCGAAGGGCCCGCACCGTCGGGAGACGATGAAGGTGAGATCATCGCAGGGCTTCCTACGCTGCATGAGTGGCCTCCCGGGACTCCCGAGGCCGATCCCGTAGACACGGTGATCGTGGCAGCCACCTACGACGAATTCACAGGAGAGACTCTCGACGAGAGCCAGGTGAAGGAAGGAAGAGAGAACTGAAGCAGATGGAGACCTTCGGGGTCAAGAGCGACATCAGCTATCAGGAGGCGAAGGCAAAAGGGCTGCGCCTGGTGAAGTCCCGATGGGTGGACACGGCCAAGGAGATCAACGGAAAGCCTGGTGTGAGGAGCCGGCTTGTGGCTCAGGAGGTGAACACCTACAAAAGAGAGGATGTGTCGATGGGCACTCCCCCGCCCAGGGTGCACCGTGCCGTGATATCACACGCGGCGACCGCAAAGCCAGGCCAGAGCGTGAGCAAGAAGCTCGTGGCGCGGTATGATGTGAACGTGGCTTTCTTCCACGCCGAGAACAGCGAGAAGATCGGAGTAATACCGCCGGCCTCCGAAGGCACCCCAGACACCATCTGGGAGCTGCGCAAGGCCATGAATGGCACGAGGGAAGCCTCAAGACAATGGGGCGGAAAGATCAGGAAGATGAAGGAGGCCAACGGCTACAGCGAGCTGTTGCTTTGCCCGAACACCTACTACCTAGGTGGCGGCGACGTGGCGCTGTCGTGCCACGGTGATGACTTCCTCGCAAGCGGCAGTGAGCTTGATATGCTGGACGAGATCATGAAGCAGAACTACGAGGTGAAGGTTTTGCCAAGGATTGGCGACCCCAAGCATGGAGGGGAAACTGACTCAGGTCGGCACCTCGGCAGGGTGATCAAGTGGACAGGCTCAGGGTTTACTTGGGAAGCGGACCCAAAGTACTCGGAGCAGGTCGTGGAGGAGCTGAAGCTCAAAGGGTGCAGGGGCGTAGACACGCCCTCCTCAAAGGCCACAGGAGCAGGAAACAGGTATGTTGACCAAGAGCTTGAGAAGGAGCGGGCCGATGTGTTTCGGCGAGCGGCGGGCATCATTCTTTACATGTCGGTCGACAGACCGTCGCTGCAGTTTGCAGCGAGCGAGCTGGCAGAAGGAATGAGCAGGCCGCTTGAGATTCACTGGCTCCGACTCAAGAGAGTCGGCAGGTACATCGCAACGTATCCTGTGGAAAGGTGGCACTTTGAACTGCAAAGGGCGCCCGGCGTCCTTGAGTCCTTCAGCGACTCCGACTGGGCAACCGACAAGAAGAGCCGAAAGTCCATGTCGTCAGCCTACCAGAGGTTTGGAAAGCATCTTATTGATTGCTGCTGTGGGCGGCAATCCCTCGTAGCCCTCTCCTCAGGTGAAGCAGAGTTTTACGCGATGGTCAAGACAGCAGCAGAAGGAAAGCTCACACGCCATCCTCGAGCACTTTGGGTGGAAGGTCAAGCACGCAGTGCTGAGCGACAGCTCGGCAGCACGGTCAATGGCCCAGCGGGTAGGATGCGGAAAGGTGAAGCATCTGAGCCTGAAGCAAATGTGGATCCAGCAGCCAGCAGTCGGTCCGTGACAAGGAGCTGTCCATAGGAAAGGTGGACACGTCAATGAATCTAGCCGACCTCGGCACGAAGGCTCTGGAAGCAAGCAGGCTAGACTCCTTAGTGAAGCAGCTGCCCTTGGAAAGGGGCATGGCGGCAGCTGTGTTGGCCTGCTGTGTGTCAGTGGCACATGCTGTGCAAGAAGGGAGCCGGGAGTCACAAGATGACTCGGGGGATCTAGGGGTCCTCATGGTGTACTTGTTTGCCATGGTCGGTTTGGTTTTCACGTTTTACAATCTAAGCGTGGGTTGTTTGAAGGGCTGGGCTTGGCTTTTCCGGGGTGACGGAGAGAGGGGCCTAGGCCCCAGCACAGGGTTACCCTTCGAAGCCATGGCTCCCGGCAAGTTTTCTTCGACTGCAGCCCTCAGTCCGGTGGAGCTGGACAGAGCGGCAGTGGTGGACGCTGGTGGCGGCAACTCCAAGCTGAGACGCCGCGCCGGGAACGAGGAGAAAGTTTCAGTAGAGTGCGCTTCGGCGCACAGTGGACAGGAAAGCCCCACCTCAGAGGTGGGAAGACTTCGAGGAAGTGGCTCCGAGGCGAGCCAGGCAAGCCCTGCAACCTGGACTGGAAACGCAGGAAGACTTCGAGTGGTGAAGGACACACTGTCCTTGCTGACAGTGGCAGAGCTGCAGACGGGAACCAGACTGGAAGGCCTCCCGGTGACAGGGATCAAGGCGGATCTGGTGGATCGTTTGGCTCCTTGCTTCATGGATGGAAGCTTGGACCGGCCAACGACCAAGCAGCTCAGGTATGTCCTCTACATCCATGCGAGAAGAGCCCAATGCAAGATCAAGTATGCCGAGCTCAGACGCAAGAGCACCGTGTCTGAGTGGATTGCCAGCTGGAAAGTTTGAGTGGATCTCAGCCTTAGCTGAAGGCTAGCGACCCTCTAAGTGAGCAGGGCTAGCGGAGTGCAAAGCTGAACAGGGGATTCAGTTGTTCAGTAAGCCGGCCGATGTATCGGTCGCTAACCTCCAACTGTGGAGGGGTGTCAACAGTGAAAGCCTGTTCAGGTGCGGACTGCAGTTGCATGCTGCAGCCCCTTTCCAGATCACCAGGAAAGAGAGCGAGCACTTCAAAAGTGTTGTGTGTGCGGTTTGGTTATAGTAAGGTAACCGGCCCTTTCTTGCCCGCGCCTGCTTTTGCATTTGGGGTTTAGGTTTTCTCGAGTGTTAACGTTTAAGGTTCCGGGTTTCGCTGGTCGGGTTTTTGCAATGCCCTGAACGACTCGCATTCCTTGAAATGGTTCATGCCTGCGTTTCACTTGTAGTTGCTATTGTTTCCTGTCAGAGGCTGTTTTTTGTCGTCTGGTTTGCACATTTAACAGTTGTGGTTCAAGTTCAGACATATGATTTCGATTGCGGGGCTTCGGGCCCCATTTTGCAGAACTTCCACTCACATTTCATAGACCCTGAGACGCCATTGGGCCAAAAGCCATGAGATACTGAGCTGAGGGCTTTCAGCTCAGGGTGCCTCGATGAAAAGCCCTGGGCCCCCAATGACTCAAGCTCTGAACACCCGCGGAATCAGGTCACCACTTAATTTAGGGTTTAGGGTTTAAGGGATTAGGGTTACCCCCCAACCCCAATCGGGGCCCCTATGCGGGGGTTTGAGTGTTGGGTTCAGCCTTGCGCCCACACCACAACGAGACCGACATCCTAAGCAACTCAACAGTTCAAAACCCCCAAAGCCCAAATGCCCAAGGCCCCAGCTCACCCTAAACCCTAAACCCAACTGTGAGTGTCTTCCCTGTCGGCCGTACTGCTGATGATAGAAATCCTGCATTACCTTAAGGACCCTAAACTATGGGAAGTATGGTATAGTATATTCCTTACTATGGGTAATGCAGGATTTGTATCATGAACCGTATCAACTTAAACCCCAACCCCTCAACCTCAAAGCTCGGAAACCCAAAATGGAACTCCGAACTGTTTATCTATAGCGTCCTTGTTGACGCCCTAAGCCCTAGTTAAGCTCCATGACTCCCTAATAAAAGCCCCAAGCCCTTCCCCCAAACTTGAAACCCTCCCTTCCGAAATTCCTGAAACCCTAGACCCTTGAAGAGCCCAATATGGAAGCTTGGTTGTATAATATACTACTATACTCAGCCCCGAAAGGGGACCAAAACAAGAGGTTGAATGGTACTCGGAAGTGTTTTCGCCAGGCCGATCCAAGGATCAAGGCTTTCGAGGGGGAGACACCCCTCCACTGGGCGGCCACCGACGGCTGCAGGGAGGCGTCGGGGTTTTTGAGGAGCCAGATTTCGAGATAAGTCAGGAAACTGGAGCACTTGATGTAACTATCTACCTATCGACAATGTGCACATGTTATTTCTGGCACATGTCCTGTCCTGTCCGGTCCTATCCTATGCTTTCCTACCCTGTCATACCATACCCTACCCTACTACTGTACCATACCGTACCATACCCTCCCGTCCCGTGCCATGTCATGTCATGTGGTGTCATGTCATGTCATGTCATGTAACGTCCTGCCATGTCATCGTACTTGTTGCGTGTTTATGTGTTTGACATCCTTCAGAGTTGTATACATGTCTGATGACCCTGTCTGTATGTTTGCCGGACGTGCAGGTAGAGCATGACGTCCTGTCCCGGTTCCTACGGTTCGAATCTGTTCAGAGCATGAAACTTCACCGAAGGTAGCTTCTGTCAGCAAACTCGAATGCTATTGCATGAATTTCTGTGCTTCTCTATGATCTGTTTACGAGATGGTCTTACACCCTACACGGTCTGGTTTTGTTCTTCGGATTCTTCGGCTCCCAAATCAAAACACTCGCGCTATTCCCTTCAAGAACCAGCAGCCCTCGATGTGCCTTTGGCACTGCTGACGTCCCTGCATGCAAGATCTACGATGAGCTCGCAGCTGCCGCCCGACGTTTAGAGGCAGCTCTGACATTGCTGCTTGTGTGGGGTCTAGTCTTTGAGGTCTTTGAGGTGTCCTTTCGATAGTGACCTTGCATCCCCCAAACAGGAAGCACCCATTTAAAGTAGGCCACTGTGTTCAAGCGCTGTCTAAGGTGTAATATTATGTGCACAGTTCGCCATAATCGAAGAGGCTGTACGGTATTATGATGTGGTCGAAAGTAGTACAAAAATAGAGCCCATTGGCGACGACGCGGCTGACGCCCAACACTGAAAGCATTTCCTAAATCAGAAAAGCCTGAGTAAACG
Organism: Symbiodinium sp. CCMP2456; assembly: GCA_905221635.1. NCBI lineage: Eukaryota > Dinophyceae > Suessiales > Symbiodiniaceae > Symbiodinium > Symbiodinium sp. CCMP2456. The sequence continues at coordinate 53,464 of CAJNDV010006102.1, read as the reverse complement.
CAAAGTAGACTCCTACATCGCAACATCGCAACAGGACCTTCCAAACCTGAATGAGAACCCTGCAGCGGGATTCAGGGCGTCGTACTTCATGTCTTTCTTGAAGACGTGTAGGTTCTTGCTCTCAGAAGTCCGGCCATACCCCAAACCCTGGACTCAAGAGCCCGATGGCTAGGCCGAGGAGGCAGTTCGTGGACGCCTCGTCTCAGGCCAGGGGTTGCGGGCCCCTTCTTGATTCAAGAGTAGTCCTGAGGTTGGGGGATTAGGGCCGCAGGGTGGTCGGATTTGGGGCGGTGGCTTCGGGTTTAGGGTTTTGGGTTGACTTTGATATTCATTGGGTCTGTTCTGCGCCAACGGGTTTTCCCGCACCCGTACCTTACCAGCGTGAACCGTCCGTGGTTCTCCGACCGTAAGGCCTCCAGCAACCCGCACTACCCCTTTAAAGCTCGCCCTTTTGAGACAAAACAGCCTGTAAGCATAACTTGTTGAAGCCTGGCTTTGTAGTGAGGTTACTCTGGAAAGTAGGTGTAGATGCCTTGTATCTCCTTCATCCGGCTTCCAGCTTGAAGTGTCCGAGCTGGCTTCATAGGCTTCGTTATTTCCTTCCCTTAGCGCTCTGGGTCTCGACATAGTCTGCAGCATGTCTGTTCGGACTATGTCCTTAAAGGCTCGACCCTTGACCCCTGAACCGTATCCAGTTTCAGCCCCCGGACTCCATCCGAAGGGCCTAGAACTATTCCAGAAGGGCGCCAAGTACAGGAACCGACCGCGACCCTCCAAACCCGACTCTCAGCCGCTGCCCCTACCAATTGTAGCCCCGCTCTGTAGTGGCTAGTCTTTAGATTCTCCAAACCAGGATCCTTCACCTTAAGCCATACTCCCTGGACCAAACACCTCCAAACGCCAAGAAGGCCAGGGCAGATAGAGCCTTGTGAGTTGTAAGATCTCAGCCACCCATCGCTTTGACCTCGAAAGCTTCGCCAGTTGGGCTATTGAACTATTGTAATACCCAAGCTTCTGGAAACCATGAAACTGAAGTCTGACATGCCCTACTTGGAGGATCATGGAACTTAGCAAGTAAGGTTATAAGTACCTTAATGGGAGTTATGATTAACTTATACCTATAGTTACCTGATTATTTACCCTAATTACTAAGTCCCATGATCCTTTAAGTAATATTAGACAGTCCAAGAACCTTCCTGGGCCGTAGACTCTCGAAGAGCCTGAAATCCCAAGCCTGAAGCCGTTTCGGCACTTAAAGTCCTAGGTTTGAAATAATGTAGGGGCCTCAATAATTACCTATACTATTTTGGGGGTTCCTTACCATAATCCTAGTATAATGGGCCCCAAAACCCTATGCTAATTATTCAGGCTCCTACAGGGATTAGTCTGAGTCACTCGCCACTTACATCCTGAAATCTGGATGGTCGATGCTTGGCTGTAGACGGTCGAAGACCCCTACATTAAAAAGATAACTTCATGCCGCTGCAACACAATAAACATTATGGACACCAAATCAACCCCAGAGCCTGCAGCATTTTCGGGAGCCCTACTTAGCCATTCACTACATCCTATACCCCCGAAACCCCCAAACCCTAAACCCTAAACCCTAAACCCTAAACCAACCCTAAACCCCAAACACTATTCACTGTGTCAGGCCAAAGCGGCTCGACTGAGGAGCTCCCCTCAGCAGTTGAACCGCTGCTGGCAGAGACGCAAAAGGCGGGAGCGCATCAAAAGGTATATTATGTATAGTTTTGGTAGTGTTTTAGCACATCATAGTTAGTATGTTACAGTATATTCCAGGACACGCCGATACTAACACATATAAAAACTGCAGTGTATTATCGTACTTCGCAGTCTATTCTCGTACATGGTGGAACCGCCCCATATGCCATTGCATTGAGTAGTATAGTACAGTATGTTAGGGTTTACTATGATCGGCTCAATAGTAAGAACAGTGGTGACAACAACACACACCATTTGACGATAGATAAATGAATAATTTGCAGGCAAGGAGTTCCTTCCTTCATTGCTGCTAGTCTTCCTACCTGCTTACCTACCTACCTACCTACCTACCTACCCACCTACCTACCGGCCTGCCTTCGCATATACACATCACTTACACGCACACACACACACATATATATATATATATATACCAACCGCTATACATCCACATACGCATATCATACGATGCATGTAAGTGTGTAAGTGTGGGTGCACCTGTACATGTACATGTAGTGGCACATGAATGTACACATGACATGATTTTAGATGCACATGTTCGCTTGCAAAGACATATACAAAAATGCATATGCTTATGTATGTGCTTAGCATATGTCGCATACGTATATGTGTATGTGTATCTATATGGGTACACATATGTATATATGTATGCATGTATGTATGCATTCATGCATGCATGTATGTATGTATGTAGGTATGTATGTATGTCTGTGCATACACGTGCTAGCCGCTGCATCTTCATCTACACATGTATGCACATGGAATCACATGTACATGTACATATACATATACACATACAGGTATACGCATATATCCACATCTATATCTACGTCTACATCTGCATCAATCTACATATCCATCTGTCTATCTATACATCTGCATCTATATATCTATCTACCTATCTATCTATCGGTCTATCTATCTGTATGCACCCATGCGCACACATATACATACACGCACGCATACTCGTGTGTTGACACACACACACACACACATGTTACATACATGCTACATAGATCAGTAAACTAACCAATGAGAGAATGAATGCATGAACGAGTGATCAAACGAATGAAGGGATGACTACATAGGTACATAATCCATTAACAATAGGTAAGTATATAAGTATGTGTGTATGTAAAAAATATATATATATATATGTGTATATATATATATATATATGTGTGTGTGTGTGTCTGTATGCAGATAAATGTACATATCGCACTAGAGTATGAAAACAAGCCGGCACATACACGCCCTGACAGCCAAGCAACAGATAATCCGAGCAGCAGCGCCCGAAGATATACATTGTCATCTCCAAGAACTTAGAGTAATGAATAATCATCACTAAGCATCGAGCCTTAAATCTTGAACCGCCCGTCTGACTCGTCGGCTTCCTTTTGATTCGAAAATCTGCGTATATACATGTATACATATATGCTTGTGTACATATGCACATGCATACATATATGGATACATACGTACTTACATACATACTTACATACATACAGACATATACGTATATATATATATACACCCACACACACACACACATACATACATACACGCATACCAAAGCTGACTGTATGTCAGCACCCTACGACTGCCAGCTTGATACCCGTCAGATTCTGCGTCGGCGCCTGGTTCGCCTGGAGGCGATTGCCAATAGTGGTACAACATGGGGATGTTGGGGCTTTGGAGATAAGGGCTTCGGGGCTCTGGGTTTAGGGTTTGAGGCTTGGGGCATTAGAGTGACGGCTTCTGTCCGAGTTTTGGCTTTAGGATTCGGCGGCGGGGCTTTGTTGCACGCGAGGTGTCCGAGGCATGCAGAGCTTGAACATCAGGTCTCCACGGTTTGACGGCCTGTGGTTACAGCATTCATGGACCTTAAACTGTCCTAAAAAACCCAGCTTTGGTTCGTAACTTTGAGACTCTGTGCTCTGAAACTCTGAAGAAGGAGGCCTTACACCCGAAGCCTACCAAAGCAAGAGGTTTACAGGTTGGGACATGCACTCTCCCCAGACTTGCTGCTGGGGCCTTCGGCTGAGGGATGCAGGGTCACAGCTGTCGGAAGTGACAGCTCACAAAACGAAGCATGGCCAAGGCTTTTGAGGTTTAAAAGCTAGTCCAGGCCTTTGCCGGCCGTGTAACGTTCGTCCTAACACTGCAGAGCGCGGCGCGTTGCTTTTTGAGTCAGCGAGGTTACGCTTCTACAGGATTGAACCTATCAAGATACCATCCTGACTCCTTCAGGTCCGGCTATGGGGTTGTTGCAAGTTGACGAATCCTGGGATGGTAGCTCGTCGAGTACTTCAATTTCCATCAGCGGCCCCATGATAGACTTCTCCTGAACCCTAAACCCTAGCCAATAGAGCCTAGGGCCGTCAACCACGCTCTTCGCTACTTGCTTGATGCTTCCCGTTTTTTCATTATTGCAACGATTCGGCATCACGGGTCGCTCCTTTGGATGCTTCGTTTATCCCGAATGGGCTTCACTGGGTTTAGGAGTTCTGGTTTGGGGGTTTCAGTGTTTACGATGCAGTTTGGCAGCGGCATGAAACGCAGTTCGTCAGGTGTACAAGGCACCAAAGCCACGAGATCGAACTGTAGCTGTTGTTCATTGTTTTTTTTTGTGCTTGTATGACTCTTATTGTTTGTCTGTCTTACTATTCTTGGACAGAGGGCTCTACGGCATCTAAGGTAGCACAGCCTTGAGGTCACAAGGCAAGGCTGTGCACTTAAAGGCGCTCTAGCTGCCGTGTTCGGAGGTTGAACGCGATGAATGGCAGCGCAAAGCAGATGAGGACCGTTTGAGCAGTGAGAGTTGCAGCTCGCGTGGGGGGGAGGCTCTTGGGTTCTTCTTGAGGTCCTTGCGCGATATGTGATATGAACCCTTAAACCCAGAGGCCCTCAATCCCGAACGGATTTTGAGCCTAGGTTTTGAGCTGAGGTTCAGTAGGGATTAGTTGGGGTCTTGGCGTTAGGGTCTGCATTCCCCCCCAAACTGGTTTGAGGATCAGGAGCTCTTCGGAGAACCCAGAGCCTGAAGCGTTGAACAAGGTAACTCTAAAGAGACCAAACTTGCTGGAGAAGGTCATCATCCTTCCTTAAGATAGTCATGCCATTGAAACCTACGGACATTCCACTGTCAAGTAGTCCAATCCTATGCCCATCAGCCTCAGCCCTCACGTGATCTCTTGAACATAGGTGCGCGCGCAGATAGAGCAGGCCATTCTACTAAATCCTGTTGCTACATGTCGCTACACCACCAGCACCAGGACTCCAGCAAGTGGCTGCAGGCCGCTGAGAGCAACGGCAGATTCCCAGCGATTTAAGCATGTCCAGCTAAGGGTTTATGTAATCTTTCGGACCGCGATGTTGCAATCAGGTTCTGCAGCAGTTCAGATGTTACGAGGTCTATGTGGAGCTGCAAGTCGTTTAATTTCTGAGTGCTCGCTCTGCGTGGGTTTCAAGAGTCTCTTGAGCCAGGGGTTTGGCCAGAACAGAGGGTTATTCGTGAGATGCCCGCAGTGATTTGATGGCGCAAGACCAGCCATTTTTATAGTATGGAAGACCGACGGTGACTGATCATACATGGCAATCAGGGAAGTGCACGGCCAGGAGGTTTGACTTTGGCTATCGTGCTCCAGTGTGCACGCAGAGACCTTGTGAAAGGTAGGAGACCGAACTTGGACGAAAGACGCAAGAACGATCGGTGGTAGAAAGCACGAAAAGGAGTGAAGTACAAGAGCGAAAGAGACGGAGAAAGGACCACACAAAACCATAAATGCAAGACAAGCATCAGTGTCAACGGGGGCAACAGCAAGTATTCATTCGAAACTGATCCGGAAGGCCGGAATGCTCGCCTTCAAGCATGCAGTGCTCCAGCCAAAGTTGCGTCGCGAGGGTGGTGTCCCTTAGAAGCACCAAGTTCTTGCTTTTGCGTTCCAACAGCTGGGGAGCCAGCACTCATGCGCTTTGGGCCCATAGGGTTTGGAGTTTGGCCTTTGGGGGCCCTTTGGAGTTCACGGTCTGGGGTCGACAGCCTCTTTTTGGGGAAACCGCCAAGCATAGGTTCTCATGGCGCGATTCGGCAGCAGTGGCAACATGACATGATACGAATCGTAGTCGATTGCTGGAGATGGTCAGCAGCAGTAGCAGTAGTAGTAGTAGTAGTAGTAGTACTACTACTACTACTACTACTACTACTACTACTATCATCAGCAGTAGCAGCAGCAGCAGCAGCAGCAGCAGCAGCAGCAGCAGCAGCAGCAGCGGCAGCGGTGACAGTAGTGGTCCTGGTCGTCCTGGCGGCAGTGGAAGTGATAGCGTTTGTGGTGGTAGCACTTGCAATTCAAATCAGTATTCTTGTCACCGTAGTTATTGCGAATCGTGCTTATTGACTTCTTGTCCTTGTAGTACTTGTAGTACAAGCAGCAGTAAAAAAAGCAACAGAAGGCGTAGCAGCAGTACAAATGTCGTAAGCCCGGAGCTTTCACACTGCCGCCGGACTTCCTTTGTCAATTCTGACTTTTGGCGCCACCTCACAGGAGAGTCGCCCCCCTTCGCCGAAGAAGAGTCTTCCGGCAAGCTATTGGGGGACTGGTGGAGTTATGGACACCAGGAGATACAGGGTTAGGAAGTTCGCTGAAATTTGTCATATAGGGGCCTTAACAATTACCTATACTATTTTGGGGGTTCAGCATTTATTATAACTATAGTATATTGAACCCCCAAATCCAATTCTAATTATGAAGGCCCCTACATTACCCGATTCTGGCATTCTAGCGACCTGGAGCTTGTGGCCAAGGTAGCGGGTATGTGAAGGGCAATAGCAAATTGCAATAGGGTTCCGGGGGCAAGGTAGCGGGTATGTACCAAATTGCAATAGGGTTCCGGAGTGGTATATTATCGACTAACTCACATGTGTTGGTACTGATGCGGAAACGATTAAGATCTTTGCTTGTGACATGCCATCATCCGTGTCTCTATCGACCACCTCCTTGCTGTAGGCTCCATGCAAAGCCTGATCCTGTTTGCTGCAATCTAGGGGTCTGCACATAGCAGTCTCTCTGCGGAGATGTACTCTCGTATACCCCCTCCACCCTGTTAGGGACAAGGCCCCTGCGATAGACAGCTTGATACCTTTAGGCTTCGGATCTGGTTGGCGGCTGACTGAGATGTGAATTTCACCGATTGGAAGATGGCTTTGCAAATGTAAGCACATGGAGCCTTTTTGTAAGCTCGGGTTGTAGGGATGGTTCTACTTTGTTGTGGTCATCACTTGCGGGGTCAAAGGGCCTGGACGTAGCCCCCACATGTTGAAAGTGTATCTGCAAAGAACCACCTTCTGGGCATTCAGCGATGCTGCCTTGTGTATTCAAACGCTCAGAGACATGGCTTAGATCCCTGGGTATCTCTTAACTTCTAGGGCCTGAAGAAGCAAGCCCCAAACCCTAAACCCCAAACCCCAAACCTAAACTCAGACCTACAACATGCAAGCCCAATCGATTCTTCGAAATCTGGAAGAGAACCTGCCCACAGATCTCCGGTGGCTCAGGCAGAATCGGGGTAGCGGAATGGAAGCTTCGAGTTCGGGTCATTTGGTTGTCCGGACATACCGCTGAGATGACTCCAGCAGATGCTCAGCTCAGGTGCAGCCAAGAGTCGGGCTGCGGCCACAGGCCATTCCTTTTCCTTCAGCCGAGTGTAGGCTGCGTATTTCTACTACGAATACCACGGCCGCTGCTACTACTACTACTACTACTACTACTACGACTGCTACTACTACTGCTACTGCTACTGCTACTGCTACTGCTACTAACTGCAACAGCAACAGCAGCCGCAGCGGCCATGGCAATGGCAACACCAGACGTCTGCTGCTGCAGCAACAGCGGTAGCAGCAAAAGCGCAGCGACGACAACGCGAACTGCGCGAACCAAGAATAAATGCTATCACAAGCGTTGCAATCACCGCCACCACCCGAGTTCTAAAGCAGGCACAACCAGCGCTCGCCGGGCGTCGGCTGTTGGAGTGTCTTCACCAGGTGGAGCTTCAAATATATCGCCTTTTAAACGGTTTAGGGCTTGCAGGCTGAATTGCGTATGGGCCGTATGGAAGCAAGGGCTTGGAGGAGTACTCTACATAATCTTTGGGTTCGATTTTGTAGGACTGATGTTTCAGCACTATGTCACTATGTGGCCGCATAAGTTTCAGGATGCACGATGTTTGGTGATGGCTTTGATGCACCTTTGAGGATGCGGAGCTCTAAACTCACAGGAGTCGGTCGGGGTTTGAGCTTGCAGTCTGTCTCAGCGCGTGCTCATTCATCTCAAGGAGAAGCCCTCCCCTCACGCCTGATGTCGGCGTCTTGCGGGTACCCTATTATAGAACGCTATACTACCCTCGAAGGTGAGACTATTATAGAAGCCTATACTACCCTTAAGGCCTCCTTTAAGGGTTCCTTTAGGGGTTCCCTTATTAGTGGTTGCTGCAAGGGTTCCCTTAGGGTTCCCTTTAAAGGCGCTGAGCCCCGAAGCGGACCACAGGCACACGCCGGGTCTCCGGAACCGGCTTGGCCCGGCAGACTTCACCAGGCGCCGGGTTACACGGTTTATGGAATTTAGGCTTTAGGGTTTAGGGTTTAGGGTTTAGGATTATTTGGGGTCTAGTCGGGTTTTTTGCAGGGTCTAGAACGATGGTGGGTTTCCCAAGAGCCCCATCATCTTCCGGATTCTTCCAAGCCTGCTAAGCTTCCCGCAGAGCGCGAGGACCGTTCGTCCTTGAGGAGGTATGCTAAATTCGGGCCCCTTTTATAAACCCTAAACCCTAAACTCTAAACCCTAAACCCCCAAAAGAGCACGGCGCCCTTATAAAAAAGGACCCTAAAGAGGGATGTTAGGGTTCTCTGGGCAGGCATCCTGAGACCTTGGACCCCTTAAGGTTGACATAAGGACATAGGGGTTCTGGGATTTAGGGCTTAGGGCTTAGGATTTGGGGTTTAGGGTTTAGGATTTAGGGTTCAGGGATTTGGGATTTAGGGTTTAGGATTTAGGGTTTAGGGATTTGAGGTGTAAGGTTCAGGGGCTTTTGGTGGTTTCGGGGAGGCACTGCAACCCAGAAATTCTGAAGTCGTGAAGCTCGACCTGCTTGTGTGCCTCGGAAGTTCCGGTAAGGCCCTAAACCCTAGACCCTACACCCTAAACCCTGTTTGACCCTAAACCCTAAACCCTGGACCCTAAACCCTATAAACCCTAAACCCTGGACCCTAAGCCCTAATCTTCAAACTAAGCCCTACGAATCCCGAAACTTTAAGCCGGCCAGCCGGAATCCCCAAATCCGAGGATGTCAAGGAAGGAAGCCAGTTTAGGGTTTACCTGGGCCCTGAAGAACCTACCGTTTTAGGGTTCCTTCTCCTGATTTCCTTATGAAGTCCTTATAAAAAGGTGGTAGGGTTTAGGGGTTTAGGGCTCAGAATTCGAAGCCCTCAAGCACTCACCCGGGTTGGGGTTTCGGGGTTTACGCCTCCAAACCTGACACCCATAGAATCCTTAGAACCTCTGATGGAATCCCGGAGGTTCTAGGCCCTGATTGGCCTGAGACACGAAGCCAGAGTTTAGGGTTTAGGGTTTAGGGTTTAGGGTTTAGGGTTCCAAAACCTCCCCGAACTCCCCGACATGGCACAACCGGAAGCCTTGGAAGATTAGCGAATGTAACCTTGGGAACTTGCCACAGCTAGATGATCTGCACTATGGGAAAATGTACGAAGCTTACAAGTAGAAAGAAGAGGAAAAAGCTCTACAGCCCCTGCTCTGACTCCTGGTCAGGCTTCGAGGGAAGAATGCATTTGTCTTGTGGGTTTCTTGTTCTTGCTTCTGGCATTTTCCCGAAACTCCATCTGGACCTCGCGCACCTTGCGCACATGTTTCTCAGACTTGCCGCTTCTGACGAATGATATTTGTGGGCCCCCACGGAAATGTGGAGGATGTCTGCCATAATCCTACACCCTACAAGCCTTAGACCATTCAACCATGCACAGGGCTTCACCAATGACATGAATAAACAATCATCGTGTTAATAATGCAAATACTAATAGTAAAGCCACAATTAATGACAATATTACGAAGGCAATACAGTAGTATTCATCTCCTTGATTCAACCCTGAACGAGGGGGCCTCTCGCCCCCGGTACGGCGGTCGTCAGTGGTGTCTGGCAGCCCCGCCTCACCAGGAGGTGGCTTTGGGGGTTCGACTCAATACCAAGTTAAGGCTCCTTTTAGTAGGGAACCCCCAATTCGAGCCCTCTCCTATTCATTAGAGCCCCATAATTGGGCCCTTGATGTTCTCCAGGCGTCTTGGCCTTCACGTGTTGTTGGGCTTGGAAAGTTTCAGGAAGGTAAAACTAGGGATGGGAATGCGCCGTCTGCCTGGCAGCAGGGTCAATTAGGTTGTTTGGGATTTAGGAGGATTGCCTTGGCAGCCTGGGTGAAAGGATGTAGAGCATGGGGGTTCCGGTGTAGTTGGAGGCCCGCTGGAATTTGAACTGGGAGGCCGTTCCGGATCCTTCTGAGCGGTTGGGTTTCGGGTCGAGGGCTTAGGGTACTGCTGCTCGGTCTGGGGTTTGAGCAGTTCATCCCCAACCCTTCGCCCTGGTATCAATTCACTGTCATTGCTTCTATTCTTCGTATTGTTATGATTATTGTTGTCATTATTGTTCGTGTTACTACTATGATTGTTGTTATCTTAATTGTTATTATTGTTATGATCGTTACTACAAGTAAAGTTACAGTGTCATCCTAGGCCCGTCTGGTTGTCGATCCGACTCAGTCCTAGGAGCTTCCACCTGTCACCTGATTGGGTTTGTGCATGGGGGGTTCATAGGAAACCGGCCTCCTGAATTCATGATTCCACATCGTGACACAGATATACGTATGTTCGGAAACAAATGGAGTTAATGGCAGAGAAGGTTATTCTGATAGTTTCAACAGAAGTACGAGCAACAATGACAATACTAACAAGCAAGAACCGTTCTATGAAATAATATCAGGAACAATGATGCCAAAACACAGCAACGGTAACTCACCCGAATAACCATCACCCTAAACCCTAAAACCTAAACCCTAAACCTTAAACCCTAAACCCTAAACCCTAAACCGTGCCTTGGAGGCAGCTCCGGCAGTCCCAGGACGTCGCCACCCAAACTGCAGCGCGCGCGGCGTGCGAGCCTAGCATAGGGGTGCCGGAAGACTTCGTAATGATACTCCCTTATATATAGGGTTTTGGGACTCAGGGGGAATAGTAATCAAAATCCCCAACTAAACCTAACAGTCTCAACTCCAAAAGCTTAAGCCTACCTCAAGAAGATGTTCATAGTCTTGCGGCCAACTCAAGACCAAGTCTTTGTCGGCTGCATCACATGCGAGCCTGCGGCTAGCGTGGGCAAGTGGGGGAGATAGGCAGGGTTTCGAGTGAAATTCAGTTGTGGCCTCAAAGGGTTAAAGGTTCAGCAAAGAAAGGATCGATGGCAAACCTCCGATTGCCCGTGCTAACTTAGGCCTAGACCCGCCTGAACCCTAGACCCTTGAACCCAACTAAAACGAGCCAGACCCCTCCACCAAGCCAAGCAGCCCGAGACTCTGATGACCACCGGCCTCCCCCAATGCACTTTGTCTAACATGACCCTTAACAGACTCTGCACATGTATCCAAAACCCTGAATCCTTATGTCGGGGACCTCCGTTCGGAGAGTGGGTAAGTGTAGCGGGGAAGCAGTACTCGTAGCGTTAGCTGGGTTTGAGACCCTAGACCCCAAAGCCCAAACCGTAGCTGTTAGGCTGGGTTTGAGGGTTCAAGGTCTAGGAACAGACAATATGGCCGGCTCCAACCGATCCTCTTTGACCCAACATGGGTCGATGTGGGCAGAAGCACGAAATTTCTAGGGCGGCCGTTGACAAAAGAGACGTCCGACGGAAGTGTTTGGGGATCGGTTTCAGACGGCGTGGTTTAGCTTGGTGGTCTGGTGCTCGACCCTGGGAACTATTCATGGAAGATTATACACTCTTATACTAAGCCCAAGTGCCGTAAGTGTGAGCTCTAAACCCCTAACCCCGAAGCCCTAAAGCTCTAAGAGGATGCACGGCGAACTACAAGTTGTGCCATGTTTCAGCTCCGACGTTGTTTCGAAGACATCGAATTGCCAAATTTCGCACGCGGAGTGCAACCCGAGACTATATTTGTTCAAAAGGGTCCAGGTACCCGATAACCACATAGTCCCCAGAATACGAGCCTTGTACCCTCAAGTTACGTGGGTAGTATGGGCTCAAGGTTTAGGAATCTTGGATTTGGGTTCTGGCGTTTCAACTCCTCAATGTCCATGCTAGTCAAGAAGAGCACCCGAAGCGCAAATAGGCCCACAACCACAAACCTCTCAGCCCGTAGCCCCTGTTATGCTTGTATAACACTATACTTCACCCTGCCACTCAACCCTAAACCCTAAACCCTAAACCCTAAACCCTAAACCCAAAGCCCTAATCCCTAATCCCTAAACCCACTCATCATTCAAGCCCACCTTCAGCTCTTAGCCCTGAAACCTAACAGAGCTTCTCATCGAGGCTTCTTGGCCGCCGTGAGTGAGGCCCAAGTTGCGCGTACTTTCCCTTCGGTTACCAGGTTTAGGGTTTAGGGTAGCTGATGGTTTTATGACTATCCCAGAAGTTTAGACAGATTGAAGAGGGGCTCATGGTAGTGATACGATTCCCTTAGGGATCGGACAGGCTTTTCCGAGAAGTGTCGGCTGAACCCTCTTTGGGATGTCTCTCGCCGCTAGCCACTCGCGCATCCGTTGCGTTACAAAGCTGTAGGACAACTCAGCACTTTCATAAAACTCGTCAATCTGTGAGGCTTGGAACACTCGTTTGCTCGCGTTGGGGTTGGTACTTTGCACCCTCAACAAAGCCGTGAAGGATCAACGCTAGCCTGTCTCAGGGCAACAGGGTTTCCAGATCAAGCCAAGACACGGTCAGGCAGTACAAAATCAAGTTTTGTATTGCGAGAAATGCTCCAGCCACACGACTACGGCTATACAAGTTACCACTCTTACGGGTTACTGCTCTATCAGAACCATCTCCGAAGCTCATCCGCCAAGCGGACCCTGAGTACCCAAGACGCTTTCCCCCACGGGAAAACAGCGTGAAAGAATGTGTTCAGGGTTTAGGGTTCGGGGGTTTACGGTTATGGTTTGGGTAGTGTTTAGTCTCTCTTCGGCAGTCGCCACCTCGGACGGTTGCATGCCGAGGCTGTGGTGCACGACGAAAGTGTTGCTGGTGCAGTTGTTCTCACGGATCTATACGAATGTACGATATATGACATTCCGGTCTGTGACAGATGCTTTTGCAATCTCGGCAAATCTAGAGGCTCTGCAGCAGCCCCCTGTTTTTGTCTTCGTGGGAGCCGTGGTGGTTCCGGATCTTTGGAGTCGCAAAGTTCTGGGTCCTTCAAGCTGAAGCTCGGAAGCTGTCGACCTCGCTGGGAAATAGGCTGGAGAACTATGTCGTTGGGACCTGTGGTCTAGCGTTTGTTCAGTTTGCTAGCTTGCATAGCTTGCTGTCGTCTACCTAACCATGTGCAACCATCCCTCATTCCGTACACTATTCGTACGTTTATTGGACACCATCGACAACCAGCACGACTGCCACTGCCAGCGACACCGCATGACGACCACATGTGAATAACACGTGTGTCGCCTATTCCTTCTGCCATTCGTAGCATGTCTAACACGACTTGTCAAGAATTTGTCGTCGTTAGTCGTCGACAATCTGTGTTAGAGGGAGCAGTAGCAAAAGCCGCTGTTTATAGGCCGTCACAAGTAGAGTAGTAGAAATCCACAAGCTCCAACTCCAGTCGAAAACTTCAACCCTAAACCCTAAACCCTAAACCCTAAGCCGACCGGGTCGCACTGTTGTGCTCGAAGTCGCTCGCACCCGACAGCCTCGACCCCAAACTGGCTCACTGTCAGAATCAAAGAATAACGCGCAGAGTAGACTAGGCAAGTTCTCTAAAAGCAGGGCCCTAAAAAGGGACCCTAATTTAGTTAACTACCCATACGTTCCTAAAGGTTTTATTCCAGCAGTGTCTGAAGAAGGAACTGGCAAGCGCCTTTGTCAAAGCTCGACATACCGGCCCAAGAGTTTGTCCAAGAAGGGTGCTCCCTGCCCTGCAATACTATATTGCATTACTTCATGTATAGCTAGGTTTCAGTATACTATGTGATTATACTGTAATAGACTGTATATATATATATATATATACATAGCTAGTACTATAATGTATAGGAATCACTATCTCCTTCTTCTTGTTCAAATGCATACCAAACCGAATTGCAGAACCTCGTAGGCTACTGTGCAGCTCGAGTTGGATCCGTCAGCATTTGGACTCAAGCACACTGGAGAAGTTGCTGACCGCTCTGCTTCCGCAAGTTCAGGTTTGGCGCTGAGACGTCCGCCCGAGATAGGACGTTACATCATTACTTGTTGATGAAACCCTAAACCCTAACCCCCAAAACCCTTAACCTTAAACCGCATGTGAGTGAACCTGCAGATCCGAGGAGTTTTCTGCTCCTCCATTCCATCCCATGCTCGGCGACCCCACATCTCAACTATTCATCCGAGTGCTGTTTGATGACGGTACCAGTCTTTCCCTGTGCCGTGCTACAGGCCGAAGAGTGTATCCATGGTGGACCTGATCTCCTTCGTTCTGGGTGGTATCACAGTGGTCTGAGCCTTATTTTCTCTGAACTGCATCATCAAGGCTAGCAATGACCCCCGCAATCGTGATAACCCCAGTCTTGGACGGACTCTCCTGGTCCTAGTCTAGTCAGACGCCGGGAAAAGCTTGAGGCATTTGTGGCTTTGGTGGCCAAAATGGGCGGTGACTGCATGGGTGCGGCTACCAAGCTGAAGGCACGATACTTACCTATACTTTTGTTTTTTTTTTTGAGGGGGGGGGTCCTTAATTATATTTTTCGCAGAATATACCCCAAAACCCGATTTAATTACTATGTCCCCTATATAACAAAGTTCATGGTCGCTGCATGTGATGTTGGAGGTGGATCTATATTGGACATATTATATTAGGTTTTCTGGACAGGTATACATCGAAGATGCGGCCAGGATCCTCTGGCATTAGCGGTCATAGTTTGGCACCAAATTCCATGATAGTGACCGCAATTTACATCGAAACCCTATTCGAATAACCCCAGACCCCTGACCCCCTAAACCCTAAACCCCAAAGCCCTATACACCAGAGAAGGGAACCTTTAACTTTTTTGGGTACTATAATCCCTATATAATCCCAATATACTCGCAAAGGTTATATTTAGTTCCGCAGGATACTGGACAAGTAGGATGCAGCAGTCTGGAGAACTGGCAGTATTCCCATTGGGGTCCTTATATCATCTTATATCTATAGTACGATAGACCTCAACAGCCTCTTCTACTTATTTCTTTAAGGACCCTATATTCGCATGGCCTCTAAGTTGTACGTTCTTGGCTTGGACTCCTTGTCAACTTGTACCAGACCAGCTGTTTTCGGACCTCCTCATTTGAACTTTCCCGAAACCTCCCCAAACGTACACCCGGTTTACGCACTTAAGGTTTTGCCGGGCCTAGAAAATCTGCATTGCAAGATGTCGATTACAGTGGACGTTGGACTGCTCAGCGGCAAGACCGCCACTGTAAAGGCAGGCTTGGATGAAGAAGTCGGAGCACTGCAACGCCGGGCACAGATCGCACTCGGAGTCGGCAGGGGGCGGCTCGTGGGCTCATTTGGAAGCGTTTTGGATGCATCTGCACCGATCAAGCATGCCAAGCTGGAGAACGGTGATGTACTAATGTTGCAGATACACAGAATCCAAGTTCAAGCCTCTCATTGGGCTTTTGCTGCCATTCTTGGCGATGGATCCGTCGTGACCTGGGGTAATTCTGACGAAGGTGGTGACAGTAGTGCCGTGCAGGATCAGCTTAAGAACGTGCAGCAGATCCAAGCTTCTGGCAGGGCTTTTGCTGCCATTTTTATCGACGGATCGGTCGTCACCTGGGGTAATGCTGCCTATGGTGCTGACAGTAGTGCCGTGCAGGATCAGCTTAAGAACGTGCAGCAGATCCAAGCCTCTGTCAGTGCATTTGCTGCCATTCTTGGTGATGGATCCACCGTGACCTGGGGTAATCCTGAGGAANNAGTGCCGTGCAGGATCAGCTTAAGAATGTGCAGCAGATCCAAGCTTCTGCCAAGGCTTTTGCTGCCATTCTTGGCGACGGATCGGTCGTGACCTGGGGTAATGCTGCCTATGGTGCTGACAGTAGTGCCGTGCAGGATCAGCTTAACAACGTGCAGCAGATACAAGCCTCTGTCGGTGCATTTGCTGCCATTCTTAGTGATGGATCCGTCGTGACCTGGGGTAAGTCTGCCGATGGTGGTGACAGTAGTGCCATGCAGTCTCAGCTTAAGAACGTGCAGGAGATCCAAGCCTCTCATGGTGGTGCTTGGGCTGCTATTCTTGGCGATGGATTTGTTCGTCACCTGGGGCAATTCTGCCTTTGGTGCTGACAGTAGTGCCGTGCAGGATCAGCTCAAGAACGTACAGCAGATCCCAGCCTCTGGTGGTGCTTTTGCTGCCATTCTTGATGATGCATCCGTCGTGACCTGGGGTAGTGCTGCCCATGGTGGTGACAGTAGTGCCGTGCAGGATCAGCTTAAGAACGTGCAACAGATCCAAGCCTCTCGTGGTGGCGCTTGGGCTGCTATTCTTGGCAATGGATCGGTCGTGACCTGGGGTCGTGCTGCCTTTGGTGCTGACAGTAGCGCCGTGCAGGATCAGCTTAAGAACGTGCATCAGATCCAAGCCTCTCTTGGTGCTTTTGCTGCCAGTCTTGCTGATGGATCGGTCGTGACCTGGGGTCGTGCTGACTTTGGTGGTGACAGTAATGACGTGCAGGAGCAGCTGAAGAACGTGCAGCAGATCCAAGCCTTTGACCTGTCAGATGGTGTTAGCGGCGTTACTTAGCCCTAAACCCGTTGTCGAAGCGCTGATCACACTTTTGCTCGTGCAGAGCCCCTGGATGACGGCCAGGAATATGAAACTGGACACAAAGATGAAGATGGTGATGAAGATCGGATACACCTCACATCCATACATGCTAAACGCCAAACCCTATAGCTATTCTGGCTTCGTCTACCGAACGCTTAACCCAAGCCTTGTCGTCTTGAGTTCATGCCCGCTCTGCTTAGATGTAGTGTCCCAGTCGGAGTTGCTGAGCATCATCGAATTGAGTTGTGGCTTTGCGGCAGCTTTGAACTTTGGGGTGCAGCAGCTCAGCATTGAGAACCCCAAACCCCTACAGAGTAGAATCCGAGAAGCTTGCAACCCTGATTCGAGAGCCATCTGAATCTGAAGCTGGTTTAAAAACAGGGTTTCGGGTTTACAGTTTATAGGTAGGGGGTTATGATGCAGGGCTTGTGGGCTGGCTAAGATGATAAGGACAACTACTATTCCATGGGATTCCTGACACGATTCTGCTAGTATACCCCCAAAACTATATTTAAATCGAGGCCCCTGTGTTCTAAACCCGAAAACCCTATTCGAATTGTGAAGGCCCCTACATTCTACCTCCCCCCAATGCTTAATCGAATTCTTAAGGGTGGCCAAACCCTCTTCAAAAATTGTATGCCCCCCGGCAGTTGTAAAGGATTAGGGCTCGGCATTAAGGGACTAGGGTTTAGGCGAGTTTAAGGATAAGGGTTTGGGGTGTAGGGATTAGGCCTAGGGTGTAAGAGAACGCAAATCTGGCTTAGCTTCAGCATGCAATAGGGTTTGGGGAGTTTAAGGATGGGTTTGGGGTTTGGGGATTGGGGTTGCAAGGTGTATATGCATTAGGGTTTAGGAATGTGGATTTGGAGATGTTCGAAAAGAGCTTCAATTACCTCCGAAGACAGTTCTGCGCCACAGGAAGATCCGGCCGAGTTGGTGAATCAGTTCAAGACAGCGGAAGGCCGCTTCGCGTTTAGCAGCCAAGGACACACATAATGAGAAGGTCGATTGTGCAGCTGTAACCCTAAGGGTGCACAGCACCCAATAATAAGCTGCTTGGGTTTAAGATAGTAGTTCCAGAGGTGAATCTTTGAGAGGATATGATGATTCGGTACTTGGGCCCTTAGAGTAGGAATTAATGTAAGGGCTTAAATAATGAGCAATACTATCTGGGGTTTCTTATCATATTTATAGTATAATGAGCTCCAAAACCCTATTCTAACGATCAAGGCCCCTATGTTAGGTAGCAGCAGTACTTATAAGAGTCCATATAACATGGTGAAGGGAGGGGTTAACGCTTGAAGTCGCAGGTTCTAGGCTTCAGCACTTCGTAGTTCTAGGGGCCTTGATAAGTAGATAGGGTTTAATTAGGGGTATAGTACATTATAAGTATAATAAGGAACCCCCC
>CAJNDV010006102.1:20837-35133 GCA_905221635.1 Symbiodinium sp. CCMP2456 | reverse complement strand
AATAATTACCTAGACTATTTCGGGGGCTCCCTATTAACAATATAATAAAATCGGCCCCAAAACCCTTATTCTAATTACTAAGGCCCCTGCATTAGGGTGTTTCGGACCCCGAAACCCTTCGACTTTTTTTTTCGGGTAGTCAGGAAGGTGTTCGCACAGATCTGACAAGTTCAGTGAGAAAGCGTGTCGAGTTCGGGCCCTTCTGCCTCTTCTTGCTTCAGCCGGAGAAATCGGCTGCACCCAAGATGTTGACTTAACGCTTTTTAGGTCCTGGGTAGAGTGGTGGCGGCTTGGGGGTGGGGATGACAGCTTCCGGGGCCAAGTCTGGGCACTGGAACCAATGCTTCAGTTCCCACACATGACCCGCTCGCTGCAGCCGGCGTGCTCAAGCTTTAGAGCGCCCGTCAAGGAGCCCAGAAATTTTATCGAAGGGCTCCGAGCAAGAGTTGGCAATTGAGAACTTGTTGCCTTTGGTGACATCACAGCAGCATTCTAGGATCTGCAGGAAGCGTGTTCAAAAGTACTTCGGCTTAAGTATATATTATATGCGCCATTAGATCGAGTCCCGAACGCGAAATGATTTGTGTTTACATGCTGTCGGGCGAGAAGGCCGCGTCCGTGTTGCGTGGCGAGGTGGTCTCTGCACAAAGTGACACAGTGGAAGCCCTCAAGCGACATTTGGGAAAGAAGGCGGGGAATGCCCGGTTGCCTTAGCCATCTAGCTTGCAACCACCAGAAGCATTCGTCAGATCACAGGCTGATCATTATTTATGGATAATTTTTCCATACTCGCCTGTGCTATGTCTCAAGAGCCCGAACTCCCTAAACCCTAAACCCTAAACCCTAAACCCTAAACCGGTGCCGGATTCTCATGGACTCCCGGACTTCGCCGTTTCGAAGCTTTGTGCCGAGACGTAGCCCAATGTCTTGTCCAGGACTTGGGTTTCGTGAGACCTCGTTCTATCTTCGATCTATATAGAGTTCATCAGAGCCTATGAACGGTTGTGGATATATGCAATGCAAGCTGGCTACATAGGGTTGTAGACCAGTGTCCAATGTTGCAGTGCTAGCCAAAATGCGACACCACGTGGGCCAATCATTTAGACTAAAAAGTCAAGGTTTGGACTGTACTACGAATGTACGAGGCAATCCGAAGGAATAGGGAAGTAGCCTTTGCAAACATGTTCGGCCTCTCTATCCCCTAAGCCGTAAACCGTTGCCTGGTGGCCTTCAGGTGGGGGTCCCGTGGCTTCGGCAACGCTTGCTCTGCAAGGGGGAGCTGCTCCGGGATGATGAGCCGTTGACGCTTTGGCTTTCCAGTAGCCAACCTTCCCTAACCCCCCAGGTACCTACTATATAGGGCCCTAGGGGCTCTAGTACCCTATATAGTAGGTACCTGGGGGGTTAGGGCTTTGAGACCTTTTGGATTCAACGAATGTTGTAACGTTCTGAAAACTTAAGCAAGATGTGTTTGAAGGAGGCCTTTTGATTCCATATAGGTCAACACTGGACAGTATTCAGTCTGAGACAGCCGAACCTTCCTGTTTCACGTCGTCATTGGGGAAATAAGGACAAGACTGGACACTCCAGCGGACTTAGAACTCTTGGTGGTGCCATGTGGTCCGCCAGAGCCCTGGCAGCAAAGAGCCCTCGGATTTCACAAGCTGATTGCCTGAACTTTTCTCCCCACGCAATAAAAACCGCAAACACCCGAAGCCCGCACCGTAAACCTTAAACCCCAAACCCCCGAAACCAAGGCTCCACCCCAAAAGGCACCCTTAACACAACCCTTGCAGAAACCCGTATAGAACCCTCACAGGAACGGGAGCAAGTGCGCAAGCTGATGCATGCAGCGCGCGAGGGAGCGGTCTCAGAGCTGGAGCAGCTGCTACTTGCAAGCTTAGGGTTGCTACAGGCTTTACCCTTTACCCATAGGCCCCATAGTAGTTCCTTTTTGTGGCATATATTTAGGATCCTACTAAGTAATCCCAAAAAGGAACTACTATGGGGCCTATGGGTAACTATAGATAAAACCTCGTTTGCTGCAGGCTCCCTGGTGTGTATAAATAAGACACTAGAAGAAAGTAAGTTATGGTAGTCTTGGGTGGCGTTTAGGGCCTAGGGGGTCGAGTCACTAGTAGCATCAACCTAATTAATATCAACCTAATTCAGTGGGTGTCATTGATGCCAGTACCCTGATTTGAACGATCACCCTGGGTCGTATTGGCCTGAAAGGGGGTCCATATCTGCCTGGGGTTGAGGGCTGAGGGTTTAACGTCTTGGGATTTAGTGTTGATCCCAAAATCAAAAACCCCGTACCCAAAACCCAAACTGCCAAGAGGTTCGGTCCATGTTGCCAATGTGAAACCTGGGCTCAACAACGCTTGAATCGGATTCAAAGACTTGCCTCCAATTCGGCATGCCAGTTCCTTCAATGCTCTAACTCTAACAACCCCAAATATGGGCCTCAAAGCGTAAACCCTCTAAGGCCTGGAGCATGCCGAGGAAACGTCCGGCCAACAAACCACTTAAGGTTCTAGAGCCCCACGAAGGCTGCGCCATCCTCTGGACCCTGATTCCAAAGACGGTCCTGGTGGTGACAGCACACCTCTGCAAATCACATCCTCGGTGGGCCACCTTGATGCCGTGCGACTGCTGTTGGAGGCGCGGCCAGACTGGGATAGAACTTTGACATCAACTCCTTTGAAGCCAGGGATTCAGAGTTACCGCCGTTCTCCTGGAGCAACGAGCCGTAACATCATCCCCAGATTTTCGGCGCAAAACCTTCCCTAACTCCTCTCACATGTGCGTCAGACCCTAGTCAGAACAGGCTGGCGCCGACAAGGACAATGTTTGCGGCGAGACGCCCCTGCTTATGGCGGCGTCGAACGGCCATGTAGAGATTGTGCGGCTGCTGGTCGAGGATCGTGAGTCTTATAAAGCACGGTCGCGTGTGAGTCCGACTCTGGGTTTGGCCACATCGGTCCGATCCACGCCACGTGCAAAGTACTGTGATAGGAGAGACACTAGAAATTCAGGGTGTGAGGGTTTGTTAATGGGCAACCCCTATCGCCCTGCCCTGAAGTACCGCCTTTAGCAAGACGAGTGACCTCTGCAACTGTCGTACTGGCATAGCTACTGCTTGTCTTACTTGAGAGAAAATTGTCGAGAGCCTCCACAGTGCTGGTGAATCGCTAGATCGCTAGATTTGAACACGATGGAGTGGGGACGTGCGCAAACAGCTCAATCGATTACCGTGCTCCCAAACTGGTACATAGGTTCACGGGGCCCAACTGTAAGCCCTCAAGATGGGGACTCTTAGTATCAGGACCCTCAAGCAAGGTTTTCCAAGTGGGGAGAACCTGGCAGCCGCGATGTAACCCAAGACCCTCCCTAAACCCTTAACCCTGAACCCTAAACCCTGAACCCTGAACCCTGAACCCTAAACCTCACCCCCTAAAGACAGCGTAGGCCGGTGCGGACCTAGAGAAGACCCGGGCCTTGGGCGCCTCAGCGAACCTGGGCTTTGAGTTTCAGGACCTTGATGTTATTATACGCTACCATAATTAGGGATCGGTAGGGAGCTTGATGTTACTATAAGCTACCATAGTTGTAGGGATCGGTAGAGAATGATAGGGTTTCTTAGTTTCAGGACCTTGATGTCATTATAATACCATAATTAGGGATCGGTAGAGAATGATAGGGTTTCCTTACTCTGATTACCATACTAGGGATTGAGAGTGACGAAGATGGTGTCCTTACTGTGACATCATAGGGATCTATATAGTAGACATTAATAGATGTCTCCTCATTATGGTAGCTTACCTTTAAGTCTCTTAAACAAGAACCCAGGCTTTGGCTTGCCTGCTCGAGGGGCCACAGCAAGATCGTGAAGCTGCTGCTGGAGGAGGGGGCGGGGCTGCATCCAAAACTAAGCAGCAGTCTGTTTTCGGGTCCTATAACAATAAGGGAGTGCTAGATGGAACCTTTCTGGCACGAGTTCAAGAGCTTCTTTTCTAGATTCTAGCTCCAAAGCTCAAGCCGCACAGCCAGGCCGGAAGCAACAAGAACAAGGTGGACACGAAAGGCTCCTCGCCGCTCTGGATTGCCTGTGCAAAAGGCCACTTGGAGGTTGCCCGTTTACTGATTCAAGCAGGGGCTCAGAAGGAGAGGGCCAACATCCTCTCCGAATCACCTCTCTGGAAAGCTGCGGAAATGGGCCATGCCCAGATTGCACAGCATCTCCTTCAAGCAGGCGTGGAGAAGGATCGTACAGATGCTCGCGGGGCATCGCCCCTGTGGATCGCCTCTGCCAAGGGCCACCTGCCCATTGTGCGCATGCTGCGCGAAGCCGGTGCAGATCACACCAAGGCAAACACGCGCGGTGCCACCCCACTGTGGATTGCCTCGCAGAACAAACGCCACGACGTCATGAAGTTCTTGAGCTGCTAGTTAGTAACCCCGAACCCTAATATCCCCAGTGACCCTTAAGCTGCTAGAAAGTGCCGAAGGTTCGGTGTCTAGCTGGATCGTTTCCTGCTGGCCGAAAAGATCGCGACTGGTGAATGCCAGTACCGGGGACACACGAGAGAAGATATGAGCCATGAGGTTTGCGGATACCTGATTTTGCAGCTGCTCCCTGAGACCCTAAACCACAAACGTCCTTCGTCCGCGCGTTTTTCGTCGCCATGGTCCAGTCAGCTCCCCACGATATTCAGCAACACCTCGAAATGGGAGCTCACCAACCCTAAACCCTGAATATCCACGACCGCGCCCATAGGTTGAAAACTTGGAGGGGGTGAAGCATGAAGACTTTACACTTTCCGGAGGTGCCTGAATCCCCTGAACCCAAGCAGGATCCCAAATCTCGGGTTCCGGGCAGAAGGCCTAGGATTCTAGCGAAATTGCCGGTCCAGCTGCGGCGCTTGCAGGCTCCGGACGGACGATGGAGGCTAAATGCTGTTGAGTCCACGGCAGGACCATGACAGCCGCGTGCGGTCCTACTAGGTGCCTCAGGATTGACAAGGCAGCAGATTCAATTCTATAAATCTCCTATGACAACGGGTGTTTAGAAGGATTTCTAGCAAAGGGCCGGTGCGGTCACGCAGTGCTCAGTGGGGCCGCGACGTCGGGAGTGGCTGGCAAGGCCGTAGTGTGTCAGGGCTGCGAACTCCTGAATCCAGACCTACATCAGAGCTGCCGAACCGTCTGGCACCGGAAGCTCTTCTCCGGTTTAGGGTTTACGGTTTAGGGTTTAGGGTGTAGGGTTTAGGGGAAGCACAAGAGTGTAAGTTCTCGATCGAGGGCCACATGCCGAGCCCGATCTTGATGTTGATTGGTCACCTTGTGCTGAAGGGTAGTTTCCGGGTTTGTGATATGGAGGAGATGCAGAGGATTATCATTTGCACACGATTAGGCCCAACCCCTCCATGGTGAGCCACCTGTCGATCAAAGTGTTTAGGCGGGAGCTCTCTGGAAGCTTCTGGGTACCATGTAGGCACGACCGCACCCACAGAGGTGCGAGCTTCCAGCAAGAAGAGGGCCCTTGAATGCCCTATAGCTCAGAGAAACCTGAGACATCAGTCAGTTTAGATCTTCAGAAGGGACAGCATAAGACGATAGCACAAACTTACTATAGATGCCAGTTTGATTGCCTATGCTATTCTGGGGATTCCTGAAAATAGCTATTGATACTATAAATACACCAAAAAACCCTAGTCAAATTATTTATAAGGCCTCTACATTACCTGAATGTCAGGAGCCTTCCGACTTGAGGCCTTTACGTAGTGTAGTACACACAAGATGGGAGCCGACAAAAGCTTGACAAGACGATGCGGAGGTAATGGATACTGTGAGTATGATCTAAATTAGTATAATGCATACATTTAATCTACGCGTATATTTTTTTACTTAGACCTGGTATAGATCGATAGACATATACATATATATATATATATGTATTGTTATTATTATTGTTATTATTAAGGGATGATACGGCTGCTAGACTCTAGACAAATCGGACAGTATCCGTATCCGAGATATGGGGCGCGAACGGCAGAGGGAGACGTGTTTATCGACAGGCTTTCTTGGCGGTTGAGGCCGTTCGATAGTTGTATCGTCATCAACAAACGCGAACTTGTTCGTCAATATCCGGCTTGGTTGGCTGGATATGCCTAGCCTTGCCCCCAAACTTAAATCCTGAACCCTAAACCCTGAACCCTAAAATCCTAAGCCCTGAACCGTAAACCATGCATAACGGGTTGACTTTGGGGATCCAGAGACTGCAGAAACCAGGAAAAAGTGAGGAGCCCCCCTTTTTGCCGGAAGCTCTTTTCGAGGCTGCCAAGGATGGCCAGGCTCAAGGCTTTCATTCAAAGGCCTTTCAAATGCTTTTCAGGAGGTTCGTCAGTCAAGCGTTTTTGAGGTGTTCATTCGTCAGGTTTTTTGAGGGTTCTGCGATTCAAGACATGGTTTTGTGGTCTGCAGAAAGCATCGTCTTGAAGCCTTGGCAAAACCCTAAACCACCCTAACCGTCCGTAATGCAGAACTCACAAAAGGAAGTTGGAGGGGCTTAGCCTACATTATGCCGAAAGACCTCTTTCTGATTCCCCTGGCCCATATATTGTGGTGGTGCTTCTGGGCCTGATCCCTCTTTGGCAGGCTGATAGTCATCTGAACTGTTTCAGTCCGAAAGAGACTGAAGTTGTCCCTTCTGCATGGACAGCCACTCGCGAAGACCCCCACGATTTCGACCAGTTTCTGGGCTCGTTCCCGGCTTCCACTGTACTCAATATGGACAGAGGAAACAAACATCCCTGCGCAGTAATCCCTGCACCCTGAATCTTTCGGTTAGATATTGGTCCTGAGTGAACTCTTGCCGCCAGACTTGTTCTCAGTTGTAACCCTTTCTGATAACCACTGCACATTGACATGAAAACAAGCAACTCAAGGCCGGGTTCAGGGCTGATGTTATTTCGGAGCTCTAACCACATCCATCCCCTCCGACACCCCAATGCCTGAAGCAGTAAAGGGACAAGGCTTGCCCCGCACTTCGCCCCAACACCCCTTCTAGGTATCGGCCAAAAGTGCTGAAGTGACTTGGGCAAAGGAGACAAAGAAGCCTCAAGTGACTATCGGGGCTTGGGGCTTGGTTTGGGGTTCTGCGGCCTGAACTTTGCGGGCTTGGGGCCCAAATGGCTGCCCCGTGTTTCTTCTTATCAAGGCCCTGACCGAGTCGGACACCCGCAAGGTTAACGTCATGTTGTCCCTACTAGCTCAAGCTTAAACACGGCATAGTCGCAAGCCAGAGCATGGTTCGATTCTTTTCTGGTCACTGACATAGTTGCATGTATTGTCTGAGTCACATATTCATACTAGCCTGTACGCATCCGCCCACACTCGTGATTCTCGCGGTGCTAGCAGCGCAAGCAGTATTTCCACAAGTCTTCCTGACGACAGCTGCAGCCTAAGCATAAGAAAGCTAGCAGTTCGCGGATGACCATGCAGCCACGAAGATTTTGTTGCTGGCTGTCCACAGCATCGTCACTGTCTGGTCTGGTCTAGTCCAGTCCAGTCTAGTCTAGTCTCGCCCTCACATCAAGGTCGCTTATGAACCCCCCGCAACCGAAATCGCAGAATTGGGGCATGGCCGTTGGTATCACAGGCTTGCTTACTGAGGCAGGGACTGGCTTCAGCAGCAAGCACTTGAATGCTAGCCCAACCGTACTTCGAACCATAGCCTTCAACCCTACCCGAGCCGCAGATTCACTCCTCCAGCCACGAAGCTTAGCCTACTCCCTTGAGTCCCTTGGGTCCAGCTCCCTTCACCCCCAGTCCGATAAGTTCTGGCAGCAGTCCTGTGCTTTGCCAGAGCTTCGCCATGCTTCGAGGAGCGAAGCCATGCCCGGTCTCAGGGACAGTTTTGTTTTTCGGGTTAGGGCGACGAGGGTTTATGGTTTAGGTTTTCGAGGTACAGTAAACGGTCAGGTTTCGAGTCTGATTTGCGATGTAGGTGGTGTCGAGTTTTTCGGACCAGAGGTTTGATACTCGGAAAAGGATTTTGGCCAGAGGTGGCAACGGGTTTTGGGGTTTGAGGGTTTCAGGAACTTGGTCTTTGGGGTGTAGGACGGTGCCGGATTTCGGGGCATAGTTGAATGCCTGTCATTGACCCGAGGGCCGAAACCCGGATTCCACGCCGTGGCATGCTGAAGTAGATCATGTAGCCGGTCCCTTAGAGGGAATCCCAAAGTGCCTCTGAAACCCTGTAACGGGAGCCCGAAAGCCCTTTATGGGCCACAAAACGCCGGGCCTATGTAGATGCAGGTTCGTAAAGGAGGGACCCAGACCTCCAACTTCAGCCCAACAAAAAACCCAAAGACTGAGTTCACTTTTAGGGGGCCTTTGGGTTTAGGGTTCAGGGGTGTAGGGGATTAGGGCAAGTTTAGGGTTTAGGGAATCCCATGCACTTCAAGGACAGCTTGATCCTTACCTCAAAGGTTTGACTCAAGAAGCTTTAAGGTTTCATTACACCAGCCCGCATTCGCTTGCGGCTGCAGGGTCTACAGTTGAAGGCTTAGGGCCTAGGGTTGGGTTTAGGGTTTAGGGTTTAGGGTTGAGGGGTTCATAAGTATTGCACAGTTTCCGGAGTCTTTGATTCTGGTAGTTCTCTATTCGGGACGTGTCCCCTGCAATACTCGCAGCAGTAAGCAAGGAGAGAATTTCGTGGCGACAGAAGCAGGTTTAGCCAGAGAGGACTCGCTTTTCGCTTTCAACCTAGGAATGGCTAGGGGATAGACACCCCCTTACAACGGCGAAGGCTGTTTGCTCGCCGACTTTAGGAGTTGCGACGAAGATGCTAGCATGATGGCCTGCGCCGAAAGAAGCAGCCTGGACGCTTCAACCATGCGGGGTGTGGCATGAGGTTTCGGGCTTTTCTATCGAACATGCGGCCAACAACGGCAGGCAATAGTACTAAACGACCACAATCAGAACCACAACGTAACCCAAACCCCCCAGGTACCTACTATACAGGGTACGGTAAGCGACAAACACGATCTTCTACGCCTTCCCGACACCCCAAGCAGGGCCCAAGCAGCCAGGAGCAAGGCGGCTGCTGGCACCCGGCCTTCGGCGGCAGGCGATGCGGAAGAGCGGCCGGTAGGGGTAAGATGAGATATGGGTAGTTCTCTAAATTAGAGTCTTTTTTGTAAGGGTGCCGCATTATATTGGGGATCTAAAAAGGGACCCTGATTTAGAGAACGACCCATATCTTAGAAGGGTTCAGCGTTTAGAGTATCATGGCCCTAAGCGCTCACTCTAAACCCTTGGGGGTTCGGATTGTGGGTCTGACTTTGCAGAACTCCTCTCAGGGGCCTCCAAAGCATGGTATAAGAAACCTTGGTAGAAGAATCGGTTGTTGGGGTGTGCTATGTTGTGGGAGGGGTATGGTATAGCATAGTATGGTCTGGCATTGCGTGGTATAGTCTAAGAATAGTAGTTGTTCTAGTCTAGTCGAGTGGACTAGAGTAGAGCAGAGTAAACTAGAGCAGAGTAGAGTAGGTTATAGTATGGTGCAGTATACAGAAGCAGAGACACGTGGTGGCTATTGCCACGACTTTTCTAGACAAGAAGAAGCAAAAGAACCTCTGAGATCCATGATAATCAGAGGATTTGCTCTGCGCATCTGTGCGCCGAGTTGACCAAGACCTTATAAGCCATATCCTCAAGAAGCACGACCACGAGCTGCAAGTGTACAAGGACGACCGCCAGGAGCGTCTGGACAGGGCCAAGAACGACCAGTTGCGGACTCAGGTTTTGGACCGTAGCGGGAGAAGGCCGAGCAGGCGGAGAACCGCTCAAGAGAAGGTCACTTGGGGTCAGATGCCAATGCACAGCGGAAGAAGTGCCACGAGCTGAGCGAGCACAAGGCAGCCAACATGAAGTGGCCGGCAGCGAGGGCCCTTAAGGCACTAAAGCTCTTCAGCCTTTAGAACCCCAAAATCGTGAAGCCCTTGTTGCCTTAAAGCCCCCAAGCCCCCAAAGCTTCTCGGGCCCCAGAGGTCGGCAGTTGGCGGGGCTGCGCGGATGCGGGTGCAGGCCAAGCTTTGGCTGGTGATCTCCCCTCGAGGGTTCAACCTTCGTCAGAGACCTCGCCTTGTGTGTAGTCATGATGGTGTGAATCACTTGTGCTGGCACCTCCAGACGCTTGGATGGTCTTGTAGGTGCTTCTAGGACCTGCAGGCCCTTAAAAGATCTTGTTTCCACCAGGTGCGGCTTGGGATGATGCTGCAGAGACTGGTGACGTACTCGTGGCTTGGAAGCAGGTGGGTTTGTTTGTCAGGCGGCAGAAGGAGGGTCGAGGCAAAGCGAGAAGGGTTAGGGCTCTGGCTTCGGCTTAGTTGGGATTCAAGGTTGACTTAGGGATGGGTTGAGCCCAACCCTACATTGAGCTTCAATCTGCGATTCTTTGTGCTGGGGTTTCTTGGCTCGGTCGTCTGGCTCGTTCGCTTGCGTGAAGATGCCTCAATATCCAACCCGTCATCCAGGGCTGCAAGGCAGGCCCATGCCACTGCAAGGGGCTTTTCTGTCACATGATAGCGTCTTCCGGGAATAAGAGTCCGTGGTGACTAGAACAGGGTGTTAGAGTAAATTTGGAATATAGCATGGAGCCCTCAGGAATACTTGTTTTTCGAACGCGCAAGGCTCTCTGTTTGAGCCCATCAGCATACTTTAACCCGCCAAAACCTACATTGTTGTAGGGTCCCTATACGTAAATTCCACACTAGGGTGTATAATAAGAACCTACAAAAGAGTAGGGTTTGGTAGTATAGGGTAGCTTTAATTGCTACCTATTCAGGCTTTCATGGTGGCCCCTAAGTTTCAGCTTCTAAAGCCCGCGCCCTTCAGCCCTCAGCCAGAAACTCTAGGGGTACGGGTTTAGGGTTTATAAGGCTTCGGGTTTAGGGTTTAGGGCTAGACCCCAAGCCGGAAGTCCCAAACCTTTACCACAAACAGGAGATCCGGTGCAGTGTGTAGTTAAACCTGGGCCGCGGCAAGATGTCGATTACAGTGGACGTTGGGCTGCTTAGCGGTACGACAGCCACTGTGAACGCAGGCTTGGATGAAGAAGTCGGAGCATTGAAACGTCGAGCACAGATCGCACTCGGAGTTGCAAGAGGGCGACTCGTTGGCTCATCTGGAAGTGTTCTGGATGCATGTGCACCGATCAAGCGCGCGAGGCTGCAGAACGGTGATTTGTTGACCTTGCATATAAGCAGAGTTCAAGTTCAAGCCTGTCGCCTATCTTTGGCTGGCATTCTTGGTGATGGATCCGTCGTGACCTGGGGTCGTGCTGACTTTGGTGATGACAGTAGTGCCTTGCAGGATCAGCTGAAGAACGTGCAGCAGATCCAAGCCTCGCATTCGGCTTTTGCTGCCATTCTTGGTGATGGATCCGTCGTGACCAGGGGTTTAGCTTCCTATGGAGGGAACAGTTGCGCCGTACAGGATCAGCTGCAGAACGTGCAGCAGATCCAAGCCTCTCATGGGGCTTTTGCTGCCGTTCTTGGTGATGGATCCGTCGTGACCTGGGGTTCAGCTTCCTATGGTGGGGACAGTTGCGCCGTACAGGATCAGCTGAAGAACGTGCAGCAGATCCAAGCCTCTCATGGGGCTTTTGCTGCCATTCTTGATGATGGATCCGTCGTGACCTGGGGTTCAGCTTCCTATGGTGGGAACAGTTGTGCCGTACAGGATCAGCTGAAGAACGTGCAGCAGATCCAAGCCGCTCATTTGGCTTTTGCTGCCATTCTTGGTGATGGATCCGTCGTGACCTGGGGTCGTGCTGACTTTGGTGGTGACAGTAGTGCGGTGCAGGAACAGCTTAAGAACGTGCAGCAGATCCAAGCCTCTCATGGGGCTTTTGCTGCCGTTCTTGGTGATGGATCCGTCGTGACCTGGGGTTCAGCTTCCTATGGTGGGGACAGTTGCGCCGTACAGGATCAGCTGAAGAACGTGCAGCAGATCCAAGCCTGTCATGGGGCTTTTGCTGCAATTCTTTGCGAGAGTTCCATCGTTACCTGGGGTGATCCTGCTCATGGCGGTGACAGTCGCGCCGTGCAGGATCTTCTGAGACCTATGTAGAAGGTCTCAGCAGCGGTGCAGAACAAGACTCGTACGGCTTTTGCAAAAATGTGTTGTCGAAGGGCTGACGACAGATCGGTAACATTCGTGCTCGTTCGAGGGACCCTACTTCTAACCTCACTTTCCGTATCCAAGGCTTAACGCGCATAAGGGCTCCCTAAACCCTGGACCCGAAACACTGTCTCGAGTTTCGGATTGCGGGTTCCCGATTGCGTGCTGGTGTTTTTGATCCGCAACCTGCCTCCAGCTCCCAGATCCAAGATTCCATTTTGCATGAGGCTTAAGGCTTATAGCTTATGGGGTTTAGGGTGCAGGGGTTTCGGGGGTTTAGGGTATACTACACCATTATCTGGAGTCACCATTCAAGCTAACTCACAAGCATCTCGAATCCAAACTCCGACGATCCTCACCAAGACCCTGAACCGAACACTCGAGGATGTGACAATAATAATAATGACCTGTAGGGTGGTTTTCGGGTTCTACTAGGTTTCAAAACCCGAAACCACCTGGCCTTCAACCCTAGCTCGTTGCCGTTCAAGTTGTTGGTTTGTTTGCCGTGTGTATTCCCTAAGCTCCGCCCTCAAATAGCCGCTAAACCCTAAACCCTAAACCCTAAACCCTAAGACATTGTGATTGCCAAGATGTGCAAGTGTGTGATGACGATTCTGTTGTTCGCCTGCCAAGTTTTTGCTGCTGATGCTACTTTAGTCCAGTTGAATCTGGTTCTGAAGTCATTAGCCGCATGATTGTTGTCACCAATACAGGTCTAACATGCAACAGTTGCAAGTAAGAGTAGTAGCGGCAAACTGGAAGTGGTTCGTGGAAGTGTCTCTGGACCGAGCACTCGAGTATTGCCGAGCTGTAGATCCGTGTATCGGGACTTTGACGCTGCATTCGAAACCCGAGTCAACGCTTGACTACTGGATGGTTCGGATGAGCAGTTTTCTTTTGGATTTCAGGGCCCGCCACTATAGTTGTTTGCCGACCTAGGTTGTGGGCAGGCTCTCCTCCTGATGGCGGTGTGGTTTCGAAAGCCCAAGATGTTCATCCCCACCTGTACTTCTTACCGCGTTGAATCCTCAACCCTAAAGTGGGAAGAAGGTCAAGCACGGTGCACGCGTCTACCGTCGGGAGCGTGCAACCCGGCTGACAGGAGCCGTCGGTATCATAGCAGATCAATGTGCTTTCGAACATCAGGGGTGCCGATGGGCTTATCGCCGTTGTTTTTTTAACTGTAAGTTGGATCAGAAGAGCCCCCAGCCTCAATATGGCGCAATGTTCTCTGGCGTCCTGCACTTTCTCAGGAGCTACAGCTATGCTCAGGGCGGATGTGTAGTGTGAATGATGCTGTTAGTTCTGTAGCCGAGGCTTGGCCCTGAGCCCCATAAAGTCTGAATGCAGAAGCCTGCAGAGCTGGTGCTATGTTGTTTCCTTTGGATTCCGAGTCAAGTTTCATATCTTATTCTACCCAATACACCTTCCTAATCAATAAGGCCTCTACATCAAAGCCCTAACTTACAAAGAAAGCCCTAATCTTTTGCTCTTCAGAGCTTGAGTCGTCGGAAGGGTTGAGCTCGGGCAAAAGGGTCGAGCTTTTAAAACAGCTAAGGTTCCGTTACCCTGAAGCCCTGAACATCCCTAGACCGTAAATCCGTAAAGTTAATCCAAGGCCTAAACCGCTTACGCAGGTGCGAGACGGAGAGGGGTGTAGGACAAGCTTAGGAAGTCGGAGGGCAAAAGCTTGAAGAGTGTCTGCCCGGAACCACTGTGGGTATTCGCTTGAAGTCCCAGGTGCTACAGGAAGTTTGATAACAGCTAAAGTGGTTCATGAGTGGTGGCCATCGAATTGGTGGCAGTGGCAGCAGTCGTCGTCCTCGCCTCGTCGTTGCGTCGTCAGCGTCAAGCTTCTCGGAAGACATCATAGCTAAGATGGGTTTAGGGCTTCGGGTTTGGGGTTGAGGTTTAGGGTTCGGGGTTTAGGGTTTAGGATGACTGTCGCGCCAATGCGTGTTCAGTTTTCTTACTTCTCCATCGAAAGCTTTGACTGCAGAGGCCGAACACTGGCGAACCTTTCGCTGGGGCATCGGTAGCCAGCCATGTGCCCAGCCGGAGTGCTCTTGTTTTTGTTTATTCTCTCTCTCTCTCTCCCTCTCTC
>CAJNDV010006102.1:7315-20733 GCA_905221635.1 Symbiodinium sp. CCMP2456 | reverse complement strand
AGGCAGGCAGGCAGGCAGGTGGGTAGGTGAACAGATAGATAGACAGATAGATAGATAGACAGATAGATAGACAGATAGACAGATAGATAGACAGATAGACAGATAGACAGATAGACAGATAGATAGACAGATAGCTTGACAGACAGACAGATCGACAGTTTATCTCTCTGTCTGTGAGCATCTGTGCATATGCATACATCTTGCCTTAAGGGAGGGATCCCAAAAAATCAGCTCCAAATCCCGAAGCCCTGGTCTCGGAAGTCGTTGATTCGTTTCACCGGGCTTCCGGAGTTCCTAAAGTCGGAGGCTCTTCTGAGGTGTGAGAAAAAAGCCGGAAATTTTGGTTATGGTTTAGGGTTTAGGGGGTACCCGGGCTTATGGTTTAGCTTTAGGGTTTCTGAACTTTGGACCGGTAGACAATGAATGACGTCTGTTTCTAACAAATTTGAGTTTCGGGTTTGCAACCACGAATCCGGCGAATGGCAATCGTTGCAACAACGTGGGTAGTTGTCAAAATTATGGTCCCTTTTTGGGGTACCCTAAATAATAGGTGCCGTATTATAACAAGGACCCAAAAAGGGACCATAATTTTGACAACCACCCACGTGGTTGTCGCAGTAGCAGTAGCAGTAGAGCCTCACAGCGACAGTCGCTGCAGCAATAACTATTCAGAAAGACCGAACTAGATAGCAAGTGCACGTAGGAAAGCAAGTGCCTTCTGAATCTTGCGGTGCTTACTGCAAACTGTTACTGCTAAAGGCATGCTGCAGATCCAGATCAGCTTTCGTCTCGTGACTAGTGACCTTGTTGTTGATCGGCAAGGTTTCGCATGGACAGCCGAAATCGCTTTACTCCTGCCCGGCCCTCGGCGCAGCTCGAGACTGACTGCTGCGACAACATCGGCTAGTTCGCGTGCCGAAAAGCTCAGAATCCTCATCCTCTGGGCGTCGGGTCTGCTTCATGCCATACTAGAGGTGCTTCTGCTCCTCAAACTATGAGGAAGGAATTCTATGGAGCAAATTTTGGGGCCTATCATGAGCCGGGGCCGACCAAGCC
Organism: Symbiodinium sp. CCMP2456; assembly: GCA_905221635.1. Taxonomy (NCBI): domain Eukaryota; class Dinophyceae; order Suessiales; family Symbiodiniaceae; genus Symbiodinium; species Symbiodinium sp. CCMP2456. Next base: position 19,677 of record CAJNDV010006102.1, on the reverse strand, counting down.
TGACGTGTAACATGGAAGATGCAGATGATGGTCGGAAGTATCACAAGGCTTAGTTGAACTGCTCTCATTGACTGTCGTTTTATTGAGCTCGCCTTTGGCACTTTTCCTTTCACTTCGAAGCAGCGTACCTACAGTCTCATGAGAAGAGCCGGCTTCCGAGCTTAAGCCAAGAAGGCAGCACTGATGAAGCCTAGCATCCGCACCTCGCGCAGATGTTAACTGATCTTTCGTTAGTCAGAGAGTGGATTTATATCAAGATCCAAGACCTTGTTCGAAGAATCCAGGCCACTCTCCCCCACACACCCTCAACACTCCAAGATTACTAAATCCGCACCCCAGGTACATAAACCCCATCCGATGAGCGGCGTGGTCCGCGACGACTATTACGATAGCGACAACAAGAACATTGCAGCTCGACCCGTGAAGCAGGAAGGATAATGTTTTCTCTTTAAGGGCCCCAGACCCTAAACCCTAAACCCTCTCTAAACTTTTTGGGGGGTCTCATCAGAGTTCGAGCCTGCTGCAGAGATCAGACTTTAGGGCATCGTCCGCCAGTTAAAGACAGTTGCCACATGGGGGCCTTAATAATTAGAATAGGGTTTTGGTGCCCGCTATGCTATAATCATAATCAGGAACCCTCAAAAGAGTGGCTGCAGATGGTGGTTGATTTTGCCGGCATACGGGGCTTGGTACCCAAGCCCAAGCCTTCTTGAAGCATTGCACTCCCCGGCTTATGCCGCCCACGGGATAGCTAACATTGGACATTGTGTAATAAGTACATGTACTGAAAGCCGTGCAAGACTAAAGAAGACATAGATTTAAAACACACGGAAGTGGACATGGGTAGCCAAAAGGACTCAAAAAGAAAGCACAGAGGGACACATAAAGGACACATAAGCGTTCTGTGTATTGTGATTTGTTGTTATTGTTCGTTGCTTAGTCGTCTGGTGTCTTGGTTCTGTCTTGGTTCGGTTGCACTATTTTAGTTCTTTCTGCTTCGCTAGTTCGAGGTGGGCACGATCGAGGCAAGCCTACGCTCGGCTTTATTTTGCCGTTTTCTCGCACTGTGTTAATATAGGGGCATAAATAATTATCTATACTATATTGGGGGTTCCTTGCTACGGTTATAACATAATGTACCCCCCCCAAACCCCATTCTAATTATTAAGGCCCCGACAATATGCAGCTATGTTGTTGCTCTGGGAGTTTCTATCACGTGCAGGAACCATTGTGGCTCCCATTTGCGTGGTCAGTGTTTTGGTTGCTTCGCTCCCTGTTGTCTGGTGTTGCTTTTTCTTAGCTAGCTGTTGTGGTTTTTTGTTGCGCGTAATTGGAGTTCCGGTATCAGTGAATCAGGCCAGGGGTTATTGGCAGGCATGTTTGGATTTGTTCAATGTTCTTCTAAGTGTATTTCTTTTTCCTGCACATCAAAAGTGTTGCTATAACCCTTATGTGGCTCTCTTCGGAAGTCCTTAATACGCTTCTATGTAGTTCTGCCCGACAACATACTTAGACATAGTGCGACTTAGACTCGGTTCCGGAATCCCAACATACGTCCCCTCTGATATTTTCACGAACAAGCTTGAACCTGCGGAGCCTGAACCTCAAAGCGCGAAGGAACCATCTAAAGCCTAACGGAAGCCTTATAAACGTCAACCGGTAAAGGAAGAACATGGACTTGCCTCGTGCTTCTTTGAGGTCTGGAACGAGACGCGCGAGGGCTGGGAAGTCTACTGGTATGATGCTTCTCTTAACTCGTACGGGTAGGTTGTGTAGGACATGCAGGTGCTGCTTTGCTGCAGCCAGGCGTCACCGGCTTGTTCAGTGTTTTCGAGACACCTGTGAACTAGGATCTCTGCAATCTGCCATGTTCTCGGCTTGGGATCCCTAAACCCTAAATCCTAAAGCCTAAACCCTAAAGCCGAAAATACTCTATAGGAATTCATGGCAGTTAGACTTCGTCGTCTTTGTCGAGGGGCCGTGGCAGAAGCATTTCAGTCCACGATTTGATTTTTTGTCCGTAATTGGGTAGTTCTCTAAGTTCGGGTCCCTTATGAGGTCCCCAACACAGTGCGGCACCCTTGAAAAAGGACCCCAAATGGGACCCTACTTTAGAGAGCTACCGAATTGAATCCTAGACGAACTGATGAACTCGTGCGGCTGAGGAGAATTCGAAGCTCAATGCCAGGCCTTTTCCGGCCGCTCCGGCAGAAATTTGGAAGCACGCACTTGGCTCTGACGATTCTTCAACACAGCCCGCATATAAGAGTGTTGCAGAGTCTCATAAGAGTCTTTGTTTCAGGTTTTAGGGTTTAGGAAAGCTGTGCTGGATTTTTGACCGGTTAGGATCCTTGACATGATGAGGGCTGTTCAGACGGGTACCTTAAAGGCTTGTTTCAGGGAAACTCCCCCAAGTTCGCAACCCTGGACTGAACACGGTAAACTCTTGCCGCACAGCTGCAGGCCTTAGCTTTAGACTGTAACACCCACCCCCAAGCTGTAATTAGACCTTTTGCCACAAACCCTAAACCCTAATCCCAAGACTAGAAGTTTGCACCTTACCTTGACATCCCGAGAATGCCCCGACAGCCTGGTGGGCTTTCCATCTTCATAGAAAGCCCTTCAAAGGCTTCCAGCCAGGGTCCCGAGATGTTCGTGGAGGTGTAGCGGGCTCCGAGGACATTGTTTGGAGGACATCGAGCTCCTGGGTTTGTGGAGTTTGTATAGAGGCCTGAATCATGACCAAGATTATTACCCAAAGTTCAGAATACGGAAAAATAGAACACCAAACCTTCTTCTTTCTCTCTTGAGGCCCCTATACGTACTCAACCCCATAAACCCCGAAAGAAACCCGCTATAAGAGCCCTTTGAAGGAGCCATGTTCTACTACTGGGCCACAGGGAATTCAGGAGTCGATACAGTAAACCCTACTAACTCCCCAGAAACCTTAAATTATAGTACCCTTGTAGATCCCTGAACCCTAAACCCTAACAGCCGAAAACCCTAAACCCTCAACCCTGCGTGGAGGATCATGGGACTTAGAAAATAAGGGGCTATAAGTCCCCGAGCTGGAGTTATAGTTAAATATGACTATAGTTGCCGTATGTATAAACCCAATTACCAAGTCCCATGATCCTCATAATAACCCCTCAGAAACCTTATAGTGCCCTTATTATAGATCCCTGAGCCCTCAACCCTAACAGCCAAAAACCCTCAACCCTAGACCCTAAACCCTCACAGCCGAAAACCCTAAACCCCAGACCCTAAACCCTCAATTCTCCGGGCCCATGAAATCTCCTCGCGGCGAAGGTGAAGAAATTCGGACTGGAGAGGTCGAAGAAAGAGGCCCCAGGGTTTGCAGTGCAAGGCTGCAGGCTTTTGAGTTTAGGGTTACGTGATTATTAGGGGGGTTAGGGTTTAGTGTTTATGGGGTTTAGGATTTAGGGTTTAGGGGCTTAGCGGCGTTTGCCCAAATCGCCAGCTTTGGAAACTCGCTGCGGTTCGGTCGCACCTTATCGGTTTGGGGTTTAGGGCTTCCAGCATCTCGCCGCTTGAGCTTGTGCCGACGAGTTGGGTTCAAGCTTCGGTGACTTGGTCCACGCCTCCGTTATAGGGCCTGAATAATTAGAATAGGGTTTTGGCGCCCATTATACCATAGCTATAATAAGGAGCCCGCAAACTAGCAGTGGTAATTATTTAGGCCCCTACATTACATGCACAGATGTCAGTCAGGACTATGAGCTCTTCCGGAATCCCTCTTTATTCTTTCCTGCAATCAAAGTACCAATGATAGTGGTTACAATGATAGTGATCATATTGATTTCATGCAGTTTGCTGTGTTGGGGAGAGAGTGGGTCCTGCGCAGCGGAACGTGGGGATTCGACAAAAGTGAGGGGTCGCTGATGTGTTAGACAACCCGTAATCTGCACTGAACTGTGAGCCCTACACCCCGAACCGAAAACGCTAAAGTTCCCAACCCCACACCCTACACTGCTCAATTCGGATGTTCTGTTCACGAAGCTTCCGGAAGCTGGGGCTGAGGGTTTGGGGCAAAACTTCGAAAGTCCCAACATGAAGGTCTTGTCCCTGGGAATCAGGGTTTCGGCCCACCCTATAAACGCTGAGCGATGTAACTTATTCCCGACAAGAATTTTGGGTTTGGGGTTGAGGTAGACCACTAGCAACCAGACATGCAGCAAGGCAGCCTCAAAACCTAGCAGGTGTATGCAGCCCAGAAACCTCCAAAAGGTAGCATGCCCGCTTGTCAGGCTTTCCAGTTCTATGAGGAGATGACTGAAGCCGGTAGAATAGGCGCTTGGGGTTAGGGACGTTCAGGATTTCGGGTTGTTTAGGGTTTACGGAGTTTACGGTCGGAGTCATGGAAGACGTCGGCTGCACACACCCCAGGCAAGCCAGAAACTCTGAAACCTGAAGGCCTAGATGCCAACTCCGTTCTATAGAATCACTCGGGAATCGCTTCCGGAATCGCTTTTCCGAAATGATCTCTTGATAAACGCCAACAGGGCCGTCAAGTAGGAACTGACCTTCTTCGGTGAAGAATGAGCTGCCACCGTTTGTTTTTGTTGGATTCAGTGTTAAGCCCAATCATATCTGCGAAACGGACCCACGCAACAACTTAATTCTGGAAGTTCATGAACTTCATGGTAGGCTGTGGGAATTCTTGATGCCTAGGCCTAGGCCTAAGCATCAACCTTTTCTCACAGACTACGAAATCGTTCAGACCCCGTGTTAAGCTTTTAGGAGGGTTTAGGCTTTGAGGGTTTCTTGTTTTCATGGTGCCAGGTGAGAAGCCCTCATTCCCGTCGCCCGAAGAGGGGGCTGCTTGGCTTTCGTAAGTTAGGAAGATGAGGCTTGCGGGGAGTTGAAACCTAGCCCTGTGCTGGCGATAGATCTGGGTTTTGTCTCTCTTTGCGTATGCCAAGCCCGTTGTCTTTCTCTCAGCACCTGTTTGTCATCCTGAGTTTCCTACATGGCCTCCAGTCCATGTGACGTTTCACCTTGGTTTCGTCACTTTGGCTGGGGGTTCGTCTCGCTTCCGAGATCTTCTGGGCCTGAAACCAAGGCGTCCCTCTGTGATCCGAGACTTCCGAGGGAATCCGAGGGATGTCGGGAACCGGTCCTGCCAGTGCCATTCAGGGTTTAGGACTTGGGTGGTGTATAGCTGTCGTGATGCTTGCAACTGCAGAAGCAAAGCCAGCAACGAGAGCAGCAACAACAACCACAGCAACCTCTCCTCCTCTCCTCCTCTCCTCCGACGACGACGAACTAAGTAGGACGCCTCCCACAACGTCGGGGACTGTATAGAAGGTCAAGAGCCCGTCGAGCCTCAGGTATTCTTCGACCAGCGCTTGCAATGCTGGGCCGTGGGCTTAGATTCTGGGCTTTCGACTTACAAGGGTTTAGGGGTTATGTGGGTGTTGGGTTTAAAAGTTTAGAGTTTAGGGGCGGTGAGTTGGGCTTTTCGAGGACTCCCTCAGATTCTTCAAGCTTTCGAGTCGATCGCTGCTATAGCAGTGGACTGTGCCTTCGAAAATCTCAAAGACGGTTGGACCCGTGGTTTTGCACCCAAAGAAGAAATCCGCAATACTCCTCCTGCCACTATGCTCTCGTTTAGTCTGCCCATAGCCCGAAACCGTAAACCCCAACCCCCTGAACCATAAACCTAGTAATTAGACCCTAAGCCCTGCACTCCTGTCTTTGGCCATAGGTCTGCTTTTTCTGGCGGGATGGCCGCCCCCACTCACGATGCTACTCCGCGATGCTCCTTGGCCCTAAGGCGCCCTCTTTCGACCAAGCCGTGGCGGGGTTTAGGGTTTGGGGTTGGTAAATCCTGCCCACCACAAGCAAACTGATGAGAGTGCAGCGACGGCAGGATCAGTAAACGTAAATGATAGACATGGCAGGTTGGCGAAAGTCTGGGCGTGCATGGTCAGACGGTGGCTACCCGAAGATACCCGAAATACTTCATGGGACGGGTTTACGAAGCCCCAGATTAAGGTTTGGGATGTAGGGCTCAGTGCTTTAACGGGGGTTGCGGAGCCTTGACTCCCTTTTTAGTACGTACCTTCTGCAATCGTTCTCCTGATTTGCATTGGATTCCACTTGTTGCTTCTCGCAGACTGCTCAGTGCGTCTGAAGCCAACGTAATGTAGGGGCCTTACATGGCCGTACATTTACTAATCACCTATACTATTTTGGGGGTTCCTTATTATCATTACACCATAATATACCCCCAAACCCTATTCTAATTACATTATCAGCTCATCGACCGGCGCTGGAGATCAGCAATCCGAAGCCCTTTTCGTGAACTCGTAGGCGGCATAGCCAGGTCCTGTGCCAACAACAACTGGGTTCCTGTTAAGGGCCTTAACTTAAGCTACTATACTAAGGAAACCACATTATTTACTATAGTTCTCTGTTATGGTGACTGAATGCTTGCACTGTGAGCATTAAATATGGGCAGTTAGCAACTACTTGTAGCCACTTTGACAGTAGGCACAGTATGCCATGCTCTCTCGGCTGGCGGCAGGGACTCTCACACGAGAGAACCTCACAACTTCCCAACATATCCCTGAGTCTTCAAGACGAGACTTCCCACCCGCCCACCGAGACACACACACACACACGCGCACACGCTGACTGAATCTCCCTCCCTCCGTCCTCACCTACTGAGCTCTGGGTCCTGTACCCTGAACTGCACTTCAGCTCCGAGGAAGTATGGGTTCGAAGGCGCGAAGCTGCTGGCCGTTGCCAAGCGGCCTCCCGTCTCGCAGATCAAAGAATAACACAGCAAACATTGCTTACAGTCGCAAGATCAACATCTCGAAGAAGAGCAAAAGCAGATCTCGGAAAGCTAATATTGGGCTTTCGTGATAAGTTTCCAAGCTGCTGGAAGCTCTTAGAATCGAACGCCAACTGCAACCTCAGCTACAGAGTGGAGAGAAGGAAATCACAACAGTGCTGCTACGGGTGCTGCTGCTCATGATCATGATGGTGACGATGGTGATGATGATTATGATGACGATGATGATGATGATGATCATGATGATGGTGATGGCGAGGAGGAGGAGACAGTGTCGTATCGTGAGCCTTCGAGTTTGATTGCTAAGCTTGCTCATCATGGCGCAGGTGTAGTGTTCGGTGTAGTGTAGTGTTCATTCGATAGTTGCCACAGCAGAGTCGCATATGAGCAAGCCGCAGCAGCGAAAAGAAACATGTCTGCAGGCAACGCCCGTAGTCGGAATAGGCTTTCAAGTTTCGGTCTTCGGCTGTCACCCTCGGCAGGTTTTTTGCTATACTCCACGGGCCCGCAGCACTTATGCAGCACATTTGATTGCAAGCTGAGGCGAGACCCAGTGGACGGCATCCTCCCCGTGCGTGGTGGAGGCGGCACACCCCTCATTCTCAAGGCCCGGACGGGATGTTCCAGACACCCAGCTCCATACCCATGTTCCGTGCATATCTCGACCTGATTCCACCTGCTGCAATGAAGACAACACCACGGTTCATGCTTCAAGACACAAGTATAAGACACTCTTGACAAGAGAGTGGCAATGGCGTTCTGCTGCAGCCTGTCGTGGTAACAAGCGTCGTTTTCTGTTTGGGCTTCCCTCCTCTCTTCGCCTCGTCTGACATGGCGCTCGCATTTCTTATCCTATCCGTGCTTTTCCTCAGCGATGTCTATGTCCGAGCTATGACCTCAGATGCTTGATGAAGAATTTGAGGGTGATGCTTCCTGCGCACTGAACGCTATGCGGGTCCGTGGGACTGTGACAGCAGTCCGAAGTTACGCAGAGGAGAAATTCGAAGCTACGAGCGGGCGGTGCCAAGACCCACTCCCTGCAAGCATGAAGGCCCCTAGTTGCATTACTTGCATGAGCGGCCCGGAGTGAGGACCGCAGCATACTGAACCCTGAACCCTTGAACCCCAAAGATGTTCTGAACACTGCCAGGAGAAAGGCCCAACTCCTCAGCAGATGAAGCAGCCTGGCGTCAACATCGTACGGTTCAGGGTTTCGGTGGCAACTTGCGGCCTGTCTCTGTTGACAGCAACACCACCAAGCTAGCCGCCTTCTTAGTAGACCACGACGAGCAAAGCCAACATCGCGATAGCGACGCCCTCACGGATAGACGGAAGCCTTCTCGTGACTTCGGTGTCTGAGGTACAAAGGTGGAGCCACCGGCCTGAAGTACTGAGCTGCGGGTGGATAGTGACTTTTCAATCCTGTTTCACCTTCTTTGCTTTTCATGCCTACACCCCTTAAACAAACGGGAAAGCCACAAGCATTAAGACGCCCTAAACCTCTACAGCCCTAACCCCTGGTACATGCTATGCCCTTGATGCGACGGCCTCTTGTGGTTTCCGGCCTGTCTAGGCAGCTCTCATCCCCGAACGTCAGGTGTTCTACGCGCCCAAGAACAGAGAGCATAGCAAAAGCCGTCGAGGGTAGGGCGGTGTAGGAGTAGGAGTTCAGCGTTTGGAGGTTCTCTCCAAGAAAGGCTATAATGCGGGTTTAGGGTTTAGGGCCCGTGGCAAGCAAAGAACGCAGATAACTCAACCACAATACAAATTCACGATGATCGGGTGGAGTGTGTTTTCTCGCCATCTGGATTGACCCTTACATGAATTCAATCCCCTTCAGGCCTGAATCCACAAACCTCTGAACCCCCCAGAACCGGTAACCCCTGCAACCCGGTAAAACCCCAAAAACATACAGTTGGTGGTAGGAGTTGGTATGGGATGTATGGCTTTAGAGGTTTGGGGCTTTGGGCTGAGTGGCTTAGCTGTTTCGGACCTTGCCTATAAAGCCTAAGTTCTTCGGTTTTGGGGTTGCGACCTCCCAGGCCGAAGCGGCTAGAGCTGTAAGGCAGGGGAGTTCCGGGGAGCTGGAATTCTGTAGAGTAGGGTTTAGGGTTTAAGGTTTAGAGTTTAGCCCAATAATGGAGGGGAAGCATGGGGAAAACAAATAGTATACCGTTATTCCTTGCAGTTGTGAATGGAATAGTGTTCCCTATACTTACGGTTCCCCACAATGACTGTAGCAGAATATACCACTATACACCCCTCACCCAGCCTTAACTATTAAGGCCCATCTAGGATGGCAAGTTATCTGCGAACGGTTGATGTTTTTTGAGAAGGGGGGGCCTATGAGGAGTCAGTAAACCGTATAAACCCTAAACCCTAGCACTTAGGTTTCGTCCCCAAGATGTAAAAAGGAGGCCTTCTCGTAGCCGATAGCTGCAGAAGTAGAAATAGTAAACTCGTAAGCGTACGGAGCGAAGTATCACCTCTTCGATTCCCGTGCGTGAACTGCGTGGGGTTAGTGTTCGGAACTACAAGTCGGAAACTTGATCAACCACGTTCAAGTCCGCAGCTTGCCCGGAAAGCTTCTCTCACCACCGCCCCACTTCAGCATGACGTCCCTGCTAATTCTCCCCTTGCTCTGCTGGCTTAAATTCGGCTCGAGATCTGCAGAAGCAAGAAACGAAGCGACCCCCCAGGGGAGGCAAAAGCCGCCTCTGGTTATTTGGGTCATGTTGCCGCCTTTTGCCAGGCGGGTTTAGGACCGGGAACCGATTCAGAGGGCGCCTTTTTCAGCTCAGCCCCACAGCGTCCCTGTCTGTTTCAGCGCTACAAGTAGACCCCTCCAAATAAAGCTTAAACCCTACTAGGGTTTATAAGGTTAAGTAAGGTTAACAGCAAGACTTTGTTTCTGCTTTTCGAACGTTTTCGTGGCAGGCCGTAATTGCACGACGGGCTGAAGCCAGCAGCACCATGCACAAGATCAGGGTGGCAGGCGAACAAAGCTGAAGCCCAACCTAAATTACCAGTGCTTGGAAGGAAGAACTGCCGCTGCGCATGCTGTTAGCAACTCTGTGTCACTAGTTGTGCTGACGCTGACTAGAGCCAGCAGCATCAAGCAGACACTGAATCCTCACTGGCAGCATCGAAAACAACAGCGACAGCAATCACCGGCAAGGCCTCCTCAGCAACAGCCGGAACAGCACAACTGCATCGTCAATACCTTGCTCAGCAGCAGCACCCACAACAACAACACGCTGCACCGGTAAGAAGTGCAACACAACAAGCTGGCTACTGATACTGCAGGCAAGATGTCTACGGCAGCACGGGAGCCAAGGACCTTTCAGCTTGACCAAGCATTGGTAAGTCTTAGGGCATATAGGATTTGGCAGGCTTTGTAGAAGGTTTGGGGTTTGGGCCGTGGCCGACAGTGATCAACTGGGTACAGAGCTATCGCTGGTGGCTCTTAGTCAGTCCTTTTCAAGTACCGGAGAGGGTTGATGTACCGCTGGTGTACCCCAACACCTCAGTGCTGCATGATTATTCCAAGGAACATGAAAAGCAATTCGTACCACCATGGTCAGCACTGCTACTGACTAGTTGTCAAAGCCTTTTCTAAGGTTTTGGAGCATAATAGTATTTGGGCTGTAAGGAGATCTCCATTGGCAGTTTGAAAGAGCATCGGTAATCGTACCGCCTGCTGACAAGCTTCCGAAACCGTTGGGGTCATGGCTTGCAATGCAAGATTGGGAACACCTGGGAAACCTTCTATCCTAGAGGCCACAGGCTGGGAACTTGGCATGGTTCTGAGCCCCTCGCCCAACATCATGATTCCCGTTTCCGTTTTGCTGGTCTGTGCAAGAAGGGTCCTACCATCTGGGTTCAATTTACTTACCAGGGTCCGTAATGGTTTGACAAATTCCGGAAACGCAGCCCATTGACAACTTCTATTCTGGGCTCTTGTGCCGTGGGCGTTTAGCGCCCAAGCTAGGAGAGTTGGAGCCTGGGCAGGCAGTTTTAACTGCCTTAAAGTGTCATGGCTTAGATTGAGAGTCCGGTTCTATCTTCGTGAACCTTAGACCCTTGCTCCCTGAACCCTGAGCCCCTAAACCCGAAACCGTACAGAAGGCCAAAGCCCGAATCGAATGACCCCAAACCTGCAAGTTGCGAGGATCCCCTCGGCAGTGCAGCGAAGAGGAGACGGCCTCAGCCGATGTGTACTTACATTAAAACAACTAAGGGTTTAGGGCTTGGGGTACACATGCATACTTCTGGGGAGATTCGTTGCCAGGACATGTGGTGAATAACAACCGACTTCGTAGTACGATACAGGGGCCTGAATTATCGCAATTCCGCCCCTTAAGGTATCCTCCTAATATCGTCATAGTAAAACACAGTCCAACAGCCTTCTAAGTATTACGGCCCCAAGTAGCCTTGCGGTTCTGGATTTAGGGAGGACTGCGAATTTGACTTCACCTCCAACGGGAGAGCTTTTGAGGAGTCTGAAGGCCGCAAAACCGACAGACTTTCAAAGGTATCTGAGTTTAGAGAAGTACATTATAGAGGCCTATAGTGGTTACGGAAATATTGCCGACTACAAGTAAACCATATTACACCCCACGACACGATTCTGCTGCCCAGAAGGGCTAAGTACCCAATACTTTCTGGCCCGGTCCTCAGACTCTTTGGGTTTAGGGCCCTGGGGAATCCGGAAACCCTGTCGGATCATCGGATGGCGCATCGGAACCGTCGTGGGACTACTGAACCTTAAGAGGGCAGGAACTCGTACAGGGATCCTACACAGAATGTATAGGAACTGTTGATGGGAAGCCTCAAACAAAGACTATTGCTATTGTTATTATTACTGTTATTATTAATAGTAATGTTACTGTTGCTATCGTTGTTTTTATGCTTGCTATTGCTGTTATTATTGTTACATTTGTGATGAGCGCCAGGAGGCCGACGAGCTTGACAACCGTCTTCGTGAACATGGCTTTGCCGGCGCCCGACGGCTTGCAGGGCTTATGGGGATTTGGTAGAAGTCGGGGTTTGGGGTTTTGGGGTATACTCTACTTTTATTATAATAAGGAACCCCCAAACTAGGGGGGGTGAGGGATGCATGGTTTGGCAGCTAGGATTTTAGATTTCGGGCTCAGGTGAAGGTGTGGGAAGTTGGCAGTCTTCGGGCTCCAGGTTATGAAGAGGTTTGCGGTTGCTTTGGTTGCCTCCTGCGCCTGGTTGCTACACTGTGGCCCGATTGATTTCCAACCGTCCTCTTAAACCCCAGCGAAAATTCTAAAAATGCAAAACCCCTAAACTAAACCCTCAAAGGCCCGCTGTCTGCCCTTAAAGCTTTCCGCTGCGGAGCTCTGCCATACCGGGTCCCTCCAGCTGAGGAAGGCTCAGGCTGGTAAGAGCTACACCACTCCCTCCACAGACCCGAGGCCTCCAACCCCAACCCCAAAATCCGGATGCCCTATAAGAATATAGGGGTTTAAATACTTACAAAATACATTCTTTTTTTTTTTTTTTTTGGGGG
>CAJNDV010006091.1:72124-88469 GCA_905221635.1 Symbiodinium sp. CCMP2456 | reverse complement strand
CCCCCCCCCCCCCCCCACACCAAAGCCTCATTTTCAGCCAAAACCAACCGCCCACCTCATTCATTCCTCAAACCCCCTCAAAGCAAACCCAAACAGCCTACCACCTCAATTCTCTCAACTTTTCCAACATTCTCAACCCTACAATCCTTCAAAACCAAAGCAACCTACCACCCAACCCTAAAACTCAATCCACCTAACAGGGGTGCAAAACCCAAGCAGGGAACGACTTTGCATGCTCCACCCACGCTGAATGCAAAACCCCAGATACTGAATTTCATGGTAATTTAATATTCGATTCCGTCAATTCTGCCAGCTTTGCTGGTAACCCTGGACCCTGAACCCTGCACCCTGGGCCCTCAATGTGGGTCGGGGAAGCGTACCTCACTGTTTACCCCCTGGGGCTCGCGGATGTATAACATACTTTGGCTCTTGAACCCCTTAAGCCCTACCTTAAAGCATGCCAACCCTATAAACCCCCATAACCCAGAACTCAAAAAAAGCTGGCTTGTACCCGGGGAAGAAAGATCGCATTGCATGATGGTGCGTCACGTCTTATTGAGCAGCACGAATGTGAATGTCGTTTGTCGTGCACTTCTGGCACACTCCAAAAATTTCTCATATTTGAGAGATTCAGGCACAGCCGTGGTGAAGGGTGTCAACCTTTGCACACAAGGCGGCTGCCCCCCCTATCGCAGAGAAACTCGCGTTCCACATCGAGCATATGTCTTCACCCCTAGGATCCTCAAAGTAGGTCTCTGGCTTTTTTTCAACCACTTTGCTAAACGGTTCTCCTTCCCAACAGAACGTTTTCTGGCCAAAAGTGCATTTGTATGGACGTGGAGGATTCGGCACCCAACGGGCATTAATCTTGCAAGGACTGGCAACGCATGCTTCCTCCCTGATTGCCGCGAACGCCACTATCTCACGGGGACATTGGCACAAGCTGCCTTGGTCGAAAGCCCTGCACCACCCGCCCTGGCTGTATCCCGCGAGTCGACATCCTCTTTCGCACACTTTCTCTACGAGTCCCTCCTGGCTGTCCGATCCCGTGCATGCCTGCGAGCGCCGGATGGCTGGCGAACGTTGCTCAGTGGCTGGTCCCTCAACGAACGATGTCGTGCAGCCTTTCAAGGTCCCAATGGCAGCCAAGCTGAAAGCCGCCAGGGCTACTCGCAGGCAAGGCCATGTCCACTGCGCCATGGGGACACTGGGTAAGATTCCACAGCTACGGGATGAGCAGCACATGTCTGCCAAGGCAAGACTCTCATTTGCATAAGTTATGGAAATTTGGGTGGGGGGCAGGGCCTACGTTACCTCGAACTATTCTGCTATTCAGGGTGCCAGGGTTATTGTTGAAACCGAAACGTGGCGATGCCTGCTAGAATTTAGCAGCCGTTTCTAAATCATAAATCCCAAATCGATGCCGGCTGGTCCTATCATCGAGATGCCCACAGGACCACGTGCTGGAACACAGGGTTTAGGGTATAGGTTTTAGGAGGGGTTCAATAATGAGTTGTAGTATTTTTCTAATGTATTTTCATATTATATAACAAACCAAACCTGCAACCTGAATTGGTTTCGAGCTGATCCGCGCAGAACGGTTTACGGCCTTGAAGGGGGGGTCTAGTGCTTAGGATTGACTGTGACATGCCTGATGTCAAAGCGGCTGGATGACTGAATGCGGATTTAGCTAGGGATGGCCACATACATTTTTTTTTCTCACGCCCCCGCGCCTCATCCGTTTTACCCATAGGCAGTGCACTTACACTTTACAATTTTCTTCCCAAAATCTTTCATCCACCACCTCCCCGCCTCACCCGTTCCACCAAGAAAAAAATCAAAATCTTGACATAACTCTACCTCAAGATTTTAGAAATGATTTTTAGCAACAGTCTAGAAACTCCCCTCTCAAAAATCTTCAAAAAATGCACCTTTTTCCAGTCGTCGACCAAAGCACGGCCTTCTTCGTTCTTCTATTCATCAATACCATATTTATCATCTTTCTTGACTACTTTGTAATATTCCATTGTTTCAGGTTTAGGTTCTCTAATTGCTCCCTCGTTAAGTATTTTCAAATATACATTTCTCTTATTATTATATCCTCCTCCGTCATTAGTATAATTAGATTTTTGTTTTATTGATTTTAACAATGTTTCGCTAAATTCTTCAACCACCTTTCTAATATCATCTCTTAACCCCTTAATCATTAAAGCAGTCCCGTCTACATCATCAACACTCTCTGTCATATACACAGGATGATAAAAGTTTTAAAACTAAATCTTTTTAATAAAATTTTGATGTTTTTGGCTTTGTTCGTGTCTTTTCTTATGTCCAAATGTGAAATATTTACCGCAAGGGCATAATATTTTTTCACTTAACATATCTGTCTTTTTTTCATAATATTCTTTGCTGTTTCTTTTAATTATTTCTGGGTTCAATTCTCTATATACTTGCTTTTGTTGATTAAGATATTCCTTGTTCTCTTCGTAATATTCTTTTTTTCTTTTGTCGTATTGTTCTCTGTTGTCCTCAATCCATTCTTTTGTTGTTCGCCCTGAAACAATTTTATTTAGGCAGTCATTGTTTGTAATATGATGTCCCTCTTTTTTTAATAACTCGTCTCTGTTTTCGCATTGACATGCTTCAATTGATTCAATTTTACAGTTGTCTATACCGTATTCATCACATATGCTTTCAACGTACATACATGGCCTGCAAAGAGAATAGTATATCTTCACTTTTGGGCCAAAATAAACACTATATAGGTACACCCTAAACCCTAAACCCTAAACCCTAAGACCTAAATCCTAAACCCTAAACCCTGAATCCTAAACTCTAAACTGGAAACTATATAGGTACATGGACCCCTAGGGATGGTTGGGCTGGTAGAAGTGGGAAATCGGAGACCTTGGCACAGGGCTCCAGGGAACAAAATGGATGAAATGGTTGAGATGTATGTTTTTTTCGGAGATTTCAACAATTTGAAATCCCGGGAGCCGCTCAGCCCTGCGCCAAGGTCTCCAATTTTCCATTTCAACCTCTTCAACTGTTTTGACATGGTTGAAATGCTTGAGCGAATTCTTAGAGACATTCATGAAACATTCAACAGTTGATGATGGGCAACATGTTTTACTAAAACATACTTGTTTGTACCTACTTAATGCTTTTTGCTTCGCTTTTTGTCTTAACATTTTCATTTTATTATATGAATGTTGTACTAGTTCCGACGCTGTTAATTGCCTTGGTGGCACTAGTTCTTCCATTCCCATGGCTTCTCTTGTAAATACAACTTAAATTCTGAAAAGCGAATTTCGTTAGTTGTTTGTATGTTGCCTTAATTTCCTCTTCAGTGCCGCTTTCCATACGATCACTACAACTCCAACATGTATGGGCGAAGTGGAGGCCCAAGGCTTCAGCTTTGGGAGTTGTTGCCCTCTCCGAATCCACTCATTCCACGGAAAGCGATCAAGATCCCATGGTTGACAAAAGCAACCCTCTCGCGCGGCTTACTTCATGTACTAGGACGGTCTCAAGCAGCCCATGCCCTGGATGTGTAGCTGTTACACGTAGTGAAGAACTCCTGTCTTCCACAAGCTGCCACATAACCGCCCAAATCTGAATTCTCGCAATACCACCCCTGAGAGGAGATTCTTGGCTGGCAACCTCCGTAGGTGTCGATGATGATCCTCAGCTGATTTCGCCACAACTCGAAAGGACAAGCTTGAGCCTAGAACATGCGCGGCACAAGTCAAAACCTGCCTGGGAACAGGCATGCAGAAACTACACAAAAATCGGGCCACCTTAAACAAAACACCCGACCCGACGAATAGTTCAGGACAGCCAGGAAAATACACAAAAACCGAGGTGAAAACCACGAATTGTCCCAGGATCTTGCGGCCGGTCAGTCCCGCATCGCCCTGGGGGCCACCGATGATGAACTTGCCTCGGCAGTGTTGCTGCCAAGCGCATCGGGGTTTAGAAATAGACCTGGATCGACCCAAAACCCGACGGCACAGGGTTCCGAAACCGGCCGTAACTCTAAACTCAAAACCTTGAGCTGCCCCAGTGTAAAGACAGGAGGGAGACATCGAATACCAGAAGACCGAACTTCCGTCTCCGGCACTTTCGAGCCTAGGCACCCGAAGGGTTGATGTGCAGGTGCGTGTGGGCGCCATAGAGGCTGATGGCTTGCTGGCCGTTCTTCAGCCTTTTCAGCGGCCAAGGGCTTCTGAAGAGCAAAGAGAGTCTGAAGAACTCTTATTGACAACTGTATAAATATATTCATTGAGGTTTTTGTAATGAACCCTACATGAACCTATATGATCTTGAAACTGAACATAGCTGCATCTAACTCCCCTGAAAACCTCAACCCTGGACATACGATCCGCTAAACCGTCGACTCTGACCTCCTAGGGTCCTAAACTCTCAATCGCTAGAGTAGCCGCTAGAGTTGCGTAGCCGAGCAGCTTGATGGACTGAAGGGTGCGCTTGATGACCTTCTCCTCGATCTCCTGCGCTTTGGGGCGCGGGGCGTTGAACCGTAGCGTGTCATGGGAACAAGACTATGCCATTAAGCATGACTAGTAAGTCGGCGCGTACTGCTGCAACGACGACGTGTCGCATCTATGCTCGGACCTCCAGGGCGCCGGTGTACCCCAACCCCCAGCCTTCAAACATTTAGGGTACGCTTCGGAAGTTGCTGCGTGCTAAGCATACGAGTTGTTGTTTGTCTCGAAGAGTCCCGTCGATTTCCCGTAGATTTGGCTTTAAAGGAGATGGCCAGTGCTATGAAGTACGGTTGGTGGCCGTTGCTTTGTCCTCCACGTGGTGTTCCAGTGCTGACAAGTACGACTTGTTGCCGTTGTCTTGGCTAAGAAGTACGATTTGTTGACGTTGTGTTGGTTGCCCGCGGCTTTAACATGCTTTAATATTCAAGGTTATACTGCGTCAGATATAAGTATAGAGTGTTCCCTCCTTGTTCATCTGCTCCATCGTTGGCGCGGTCATCTCAGCACCCTTGTAGCCAGCGCACTCCTCACCGCCCGGCAAGAGAGGACACCACTAATCTATAAGTGTGTATTACTCTGACTGCAACAAGTTTTTTGGTGTACGTACAAGCTGCACGTGTCCTTTCACCACAAACCTCCCAATACTCTAAGGCCTTTGGCACGAACAACCCCTTGAACTGGGATCATATAATAACGAACAATTAAGGACTAGAAAACATTACTGATAACCATCTTTCAACTTGTCGACCTTCCTTGTAACACCCTTGAAATTCGAATCTCACAGTTCTCGCCTGTGTGCGCTTGGCCTTGGAGGGCTCCGCATGCTGAGTCGAGATGACCACGGTGTGGATCTTCCTTTTCCGTTGCAGGCTATTGACGTATAGCATAGAGTTTGGCATCGGGCTTTGCAGCTTTTATCCAATTCATTACGATGGCTTCTATGGCTTATGTGTGGAATCGAAATTGGGATCATGAACTCCCCGACCAAAAAGCAGCATGGTGTCCACCAGCATGGGGTCCACCGAAGCTCTAGGTCCCCATCTGCACAAACTGCATGCCATTACTAACCGTACAAACGAAGATCCTGTGCAGGAGGCTTGACCCCAAAAAGGCAAACAGGGACTAGTAAGAAGGCTCTACCGAGGCTTACGAGTTCAATTCAGAGTTTGTTTAGGATTCGAGCATAAGCTTGGAACTCGGGTATCCGAGTGAGGAGCGTAGGATACCCTGATCCGACAACAGAGAACCACCCCGAGACCCTAAAACTCCAAACACTTGAACTTAAACCCGTCAACTCAAACCTACACCACTAGCTCAGTACGTCCCAATACCATAAGCCCCACACCATGAATCCTGAAGATATAACCCGGCAGCCTTTCACCTCCGACATCTCAAACCTCGGAGCCTCTGTTTCCGGCTTAGGCTTTCGAGGGGATTTGCAGGGTGAGGGGGGGTGGGGGGCTGGGCTTCAGCTGAGACGTAGTCGTTTGGGATCTTGCCCCAAACCCTGTCAGCCCCAAGATAAAGACCCAAACGCCAAAACACTCCTAAGCATCAAGGTCCCGTGCACTGAAGGGAGGAAAGCCCCCGAATGCTAAAGCCAAGCTTCTTGGGCTCAACGGAGCCATCCGGATGCTGCAAGTACTCGATGGTCACCTTCCCCCGCCAGAAGAAAATTTTCGGGTTCCGTGCTTTAGGTTTTGCGGTGTAGGGATGGGGTTTAGGGTTCAGTGCTCAGGATGCAGGGATTCTGGGGGGCGTCGATACTCCTTGCTGTATGTGTTGCTCTTTGTCCTCGAATCCTTCAACCGGGGCTTCGGGCTCCAGAGCTTCGGATGTCTAGGGCCAAGCCCGATACAGGGAAAAGGCCTCGACTGGAAGAGGTCGCGGCATTGAAGTTCGGGTGCAAATTGGTCCAGAGCGAATGTCATTCCAAAATCCTGGAACCGCCAACCGCAAGAAATCGAAATCCCAAGATAGCCCTCGCATGGCTTCAAACTTCAGAAACACTTGGTCTAAATCCTATAGCCGTGAAGCCCCTTCCAAGCCTGGGTCTTGCCGTCCGGGCGGAGCCACCAGCACTCTCCTGTGAATGCAGGCCGCACCGCGACTGTATCCGGTCCCTCTGAGGATCTGCGTTAGACCCGTTACTTTCTCAATCTACTTTCTTAATCTCCCCCTCGCTCGATCTCAGAGGCTATTTTGGACAGTGGGAATTGAGATTTGCGAAGGTGACTCATGGGTCCCCTAATTAATCCCTACTCAAACGACATTTGCTGAACCTCTGAACCATGGAATGGGGAGGTTTAGTGGTTAGGTATAGAGCTACACCCAAGAATGAACACCGACCGAGGCGCCACTCTTGCGGACCTCTGTCAGCGTCTTGCCCAGGCGCGTAGCCATGGAATGGGTCAAGGGCATGCCTGGGCAGTTGTCTGAGGGGTTTGGGGTTTAAGGGTTTCGGATTTACGGTGTAACGGGCATAGGGTTCCGGGATTTGATTAGGAGTTTGCATTTTTTGGTTGGGTCTAAGGTTCAGGGTACAGCACCAAGATCTGATGACGGGAACAACAGCAAGAATTGCAGCAACAGTGCGCTAAGAACCTTTCAGACAGTCATACCTTGACTTGGAAAATACTACTTTCATCAAAACAATAAACAAGACCGCAGCATAAACGACGACAACAATACAGAGGCGTTGGGGGTGTGGGGGTGCTAGAAAGGGCTTTTCAGAACTCAGTGCAGCCCAAATGGCAGTCCGAGGTCTCATCGCTGGCATAGCCGAACCTCGCAAGTCAAATCTTTGGGGGTCACGGGCTTCCTTGCAGGGTTCGTTCGGGAGGGGAGGGGGGAAATTATGGTGGTTACAGGATTGCCGGGGGTCTGTTTAGGGATGTAGAGCCTGTGAGAGTGTTCCTTACGGGATAGTGTTGGTTTCTTATGATCTTGAGCCCGTTCCAGATAATGTTGGTGACTATCTCGTCTGGCTGTGTGATTGAACGGCTTTTGCTTCCGGCTCTGAAACTTTTACCCCTAAAGTCGCCTGTGTACAGGCATTTTAGCGTTTGGGTCTTGTGGCTACGCGGGACGGATGCAGACCTCCGTGTTGATGGAATAAGTATCAATGCAAGTGCTCCTAGAGACGCCCGGAATGTGAACAGAAGGTGCAAGATATGTCAGTGTAGGGCAGGCTTTTCTATTGCGAGGCACATGATACCCTGATCGCCGGCGCCGACATCCATGTCGTCCTGCAGGCAAATCTTGCCGGCACACCGAGGTTGTTCTTTTTTGGTGCTTCTGAAAGTTAGGGCCAGGGGTTCGTCTGTAGAGGTCTTTCCCTTCATCATCCTTCACTCCTGACGTGAAAGAGCCTGAAAGGAAACGAAACTGTCATCAGCTTACGCTAGCGTGCCGTGAATCGTCGCAATAGGCGTGGTTCTCATACGCACTCCGCGTTTTGTCGTGAACATGATCCCTGACCAGCTGAGCGCTGTCAAAGAAATTCATGACAAGAACTTGAAGAGCTAGACCAAGCTGTTGGGGTAGGCTGCACTTACTTCAATCAGGACAAGCCAAGAAAACGCCATTAAAGTTAAACCCTACGAGAGACCCCGTCAGATCCTTCCAAGCCCCAGACCTTAGAAATTACATAGGCTCCCTTTCAAAGACCTTGAGGGCCGAACAGAAAAGGGCCCAAGCCCTGGTCCTTGCCCACGTGCACACCCCCGGCGATGTCGGGGCTCTGCTTGTTGATGCGAACCAAGACCTGGCCAAGGCTTAAGGGTCTGCGGTTTTTGTGGTCAGAAGTTCGGAAGGTCTAGGGATTCTGGAGGCCTTCTGCTTTGTCATTCTCAGGCTTTGGGGCTTGTGGATCAGGTTCTTAGGCTTTGGGGCTTTTCGATTCTAGCGGTTCTGGCTTGGGGCTTTAGGGTTTAGGCCTTTAGGGTATTAGTTCTTCGTTTTCGGCAGACTGACGTTTTTCAATGAGAACTCTCAAGTGACCAGAGTTTGAGGGACTATGGTGGATGGTGTTTTCCGGCTTGTTCTATTCTGGGGTGTGCTGCTGATCCTAGCTGTTGCAGTATGCAGCCCACAGGATGGAGTCTTGAGCTGCACACTTGACATACACACACACACACATACATCCATCCATCCATCAATGCATGCATGCATGCGCACACACGCACACCTCGCAGGTCTTGTAGCTCAAGCCCTTGCTGTCCACGCTGGACCTGGGCTGTGTGGCAAGACTACGTGCTGGGTTGTCACGAAAGGTTATGCATGAAGCCCTTCGAGTGCATGGCTTTGGGATGGCGGCTGAAAATGCAGCTTGAGGTTGAGGGAGCTCAGTCTTCGGAACTGAAGGACAAGATGGATTTTGTGCAGTCTTACGGGCAGGCGGCAGGTCATCGACGAAGCTGTCGAAGCCAATCTGCTCCACGACGCCTCGCACAACCTGTCAGTTCCCGTCCCGTCAGGATTGGGCCGGGGGTTCAGGGTTTGGGGTTTGTTGTCATCGTCAACCTTTAGACTATATAAGGGCTCCCTGAAGCCCAAACGGAAAGGCCGCTGTAGCTTCGGGGCCTTCGGACATGTGGATTCCCAGGACTTTAAGGCATCTTGGGGTGCAAGATTTGAGGCTCAGGGTTTCAACTTCACGTTGCCCAGATGGACAAAACCATGCAAGGGCTAAGGGGATTTACGTAACCGTATTATGAGCAACAGTAGCCCTGCCTTGTCGTAGTCCAAGGCTGCACCGGTAGTGATCTCCCCGGCGACCATCACCATGTTGTCCTAACACCAGCCCCTGCATCCCACCACCCCCTCTTCATCTGCAAACTCGTACAGCCGTACATCAGAAAAAGCACTGGGGTTATTCAAGGGGAAGGAATCAGCATAAACACGGTTAGCAAATACAGCGACACTACGACTGCCAGCAATGGCCATGCTACCCCTCACCTCTTACTTCGAAACCCTCGGACCAAACCTCCCGGAATGAAGTCTCGGGCAAGGTTTCAGGGGAGGCATCTTGATAAGCTTGGTAACCTCAGGCTACAACAGGCGTAATGGGAATACTCGAAGAACTGTGAGTGCATGACAGTAAATGGACAACAAACAGGCGCGAGTCGTTGTGTCTCCGAGTCCTTGGTGGCGGTCTCGCAGGCCACCTTGCTCTTGGGATCCACCTTCAGGCAGGCATCCAGGACCTGGAGTCATCAAAGACACAAGCCGGCGTCTACGGTCTATGTTGAACTGAGAGTTGTACATGTAACGTTTGGGGCGTTAGGTTTGTTTTGTGTTTATGGTGTCTACACTTTAAACTGTTTTTAAGGGTTTAGGGCTGGAATTTTAAGGGTTTAGGATTTTGCAGATTGGCGGACAGGGTTGCGAAGCTTGTGCAGAAATCCATCCAGCTACATACGTACGTTCAACGGCTACCCCGTCCAGCCCTACTTTGGAACATCACCGAGCAATGTGCATTCACAGGCTACAGTATCGGGAGCCCCCGGAGATCAACCACTACCAATCACACCCAAAAACGACGACGACGACGACGACGACGACGACGATGACGACGCCGAATATAGTGACTAGCAATGACAATACGTGCTAGCATTACAGTGACGCCGTTGCTGCTGTTGTTGCTGCAGGGACAGCATGACATACACAAATCATCATTGACCGGGGTGCTGCATCGGAGACCTGATCGCAGATCTTGTCTGGGTGGCCCTCGTTCCTGGAAAGCAGTGAATCTCCCACACTGTAGCAGCCAACTCCCTAAACCTCAGTGGTGTTGAGTTCAACATGTAGCACACCACCGCCTGGCAAAGAACGAGGCTTGGTTGCAAGCACGTCCGAATCTCAACCACACCAAGGCGCACAGACTCCGAAGAGAACAAGAAGGTGCGGGTGGTTCCTCGGCTTCCACCAGCTCAAAGCCAGAAGAGGAAACCCTGAGGCTGTAGAAGAGGCGTTTCAGGTCCACCTGACCGTCCTAGCAGCCTGGGAGTATAATATGTAGTTGATGGTAATCAGAAGGGAATAAGTGAGGCATTAACAAGTTGCCCCCCGTGCAAAACCTTGAGCCCGTCAACCTGTGATCTCAACATGTCAACATGCTAGATGCACGTACACGGCGGCAAGGAATTGAGATTTGAGGTTTGCAGACTCCACAACAGACCCTCTATACGCTTTCAACCCGTACGGCGATCCAAGACCCTTACTCGCCCTGACTCTGAAGACCTGAGCCCCAAAGCATGACCCAGATCCAAACACGACAAACCTAAGTTCAAAACCCACCCACCCACCTACCCCAACCCATAGTCCAGAAGCGAAAGTCGCAAAGTAAGAACGTGTCCAATAGAACACAGAGCGAGGTAAGTCCAAACCCAAAAACCTATCATAGACACAAAAGGAGACTAGGAGGCGCTATCCCCCAAACCCCAAGCCCCAAACTCGAAAGCCAAAAGCCCCCTAAAAGGCAGGCGTCGGGCTTTCTTCTGAGCAGGCTCGGCCATGGTGTCGAAAAAGCGGGGGAGGGATCGCAAAACTTGCTCCAGAATCAGAGGCTGCAGGATCGATGCTTTACTGGGCTCTTGCGCTGTAGGGTTGTTTAGGGAGTAGGTAGGGGATCTAGTCAAAATGGGGTCTGAAATCTGTGTTGGAGCATGGAGCATGTTTTCGGTGGTTTTGGGATTCCAGGAGGGTCTGGGGTTGTAGGTGGAGCCTGGGCATTGCTTCTTCATCCAAGTGAAGGATGGTTCTGTAGGGTTCGAGGGGTCCTGCGACACATGGACTGCGTCCCTAAACACTCGCTGGGTTTTTTGAGGGCTCAAGAGTGTGGAGAATCAGACCGAGGCCGTGTTCGAAGAGGCCCAAGGCACACGGAACAGTGCTTTGCCGTCTCAAACAATGCCAAGAACCCTAAACCCCCCAAACCCTCGCGCTAAATCGTGAAACCTAAATCCTAAAACACAAAGCTGCACACCCTGAACCCTAAACTCAATTTCAATAGAACATGACAACGGGGGGTTCCGGCCTCCTCAACGCACGCGGCCTCCCTCCGACGCACGGCCTGCGACGCATTTAGCATTGTGCTAAGGCATCTTAGTTTAGTAGGCCTGTTGGGGCTTTGGAACTTGAGGAGCAGGATCTAAGGTTTAGGGTGCAGAGTCAAGGTTTAGTGATCTTGTCGGCAGTACTGTCTTAGAGTCACTGCTTTCCGGCGGTTATGCATTCTGGGTTCAGGGCACTGCTGGGGATGCGTTGGCTTGCGGTCCAGGCCTCAAAGCTGGGGAGTTAGACATTCAGCATTCCAAAGCTGCAACTTTGACTTTACTCTTGTTTCGAAGTTACGCGTCTGACACCGAAACAGACACATCAAAATCGGCGATGGCGAATTGTGCCCGGATCCAGCAAGCATGAGCGCCGCGCCTGCCAGTCGGCCTGGTGATTGACCAGCTTGCTGGCCTCTGGTGCTTGGGCTTCGTCTTCTCTTTTCAAGTCAAGGGCCATCTTCCATGATCCTCAACCATGGGAGTGCCAAGAAAGTCTGACGCCCCGTGGCACTGGTAGGGCTACCAGGCAATGTGAAGTAAAGACCTCTCGTCTACTTCTGACCGGTCTGTGATGGTCTGTGATGGTTCAGGAATTTGTAGATCATGGAGGCCCAGTCAAAATCTGCCCGTCCCTCAGCCTCCACATGTCCTCCGAATCCGTCACTGTCGGATCAAACTCCTGCTCGAAACAATACACTGGAATCGAAACATCCCCAAATCATCCAAATCCCCAAGTGCCCACACCCTAAACCTGAAGCCTGAAGCCGCAAAAGCCGCAAACCCTAAACCCAAGAGAACCCAAGAGAACCCAAGCCCCTAAAGCCTAAAGCCCCCGGAGCTTTTTTCCCAAGCAGAGGCGTCACAGGAAGCGTTGTCCGCAACGCCGGGCTGCTCGCCTCCGGGACTCGGGGCTCCCTGGGCTCTCACCGGCGGGGCCCCAACAAGGCTCGTGGTTTCGGGTCTTAGGGACTGCTTGGGGGCCTCAGAGGCTCTTAGAGCTCTCGGCTTTAGGGCTTCATGGTGCGGGTTA
Source organism: Symbiodinium sp. CCMP2456 (assembly GCA_905221635.1). Lineage (NCBI taxonomy): Eukaryota > Dinophyceae > Suessiales > Symbiodiniaceae > Symbiodinium > Symbiodinium sp. CCMP2456. Next base: position 75,873 of record CAJNDV010006091.1, on the reverse strand, counting down.
CCAGAGAAAACTGATGCCACACCCAGCCAGGCGAGAGCGAACAAGCCTGAGCCGAAAAGCCCACCCGAAGCAGCATGACCCGCAAGTTCATTTTCCCTGGAAAGGAAGAGCTTTCCCCCCAAACCCTTAGTCTTTTATTCCAGCGTTTACCGGTTGAGTGTGTTGGGGTGTGGGTCTCCGGACTTTGTGTGTCAAGGCAAAACTTTCGTGGCTCTTGCTGAGATCTCAGTAAAGAACCGAAGCTCCGAAACTCTGAACTCACAGGCCTGGCGGCTTCACCTGGCACCGAAGCGCCCAGGAAGACACCTGGGTGAAATCGGGCGAACGTAAACTCTGGGAAGGTCATGTCCCTGTAAGAGGGTAGGCTTCTTGCTCATGGTTTAGGGTTTAGGGTTTTTTTTTAAGTAGGGTGTAGGGTTTAGGGTTTAGCTCATGTCTCTTTTTCGGTGCCCACTTCGTGGCTCGGGATCGGGGCTTGAGGCCCTCTTGGGGCGATGCTGCTGTTGTGTAAGATGTGGAATGCTGGACTTGTGCATGAGGCTGGAGGATTCAGGGCTGCACACCTTGAGCTTCTAGTACTTCTAGGAATGACGTTCCAGCATTCGTACCCCTATACCCTGAAGCCTAAGGGTGTCAAGCTTGATTATCAAGCTTGACACCCTTAGGCTTTGATACCTCGCAGCTGTCAAACAAGCCCTAGACGTGCCAAAAATCGGGATCCCGATCAAGATCCAGGCCTGTCCAGGTCGTTAGAAAATATCAGCAGTCAGGAATTTCGGGATTGTGTTTCATCCGGCTTTCAAACTTTGCTTGAAGGTTCCAGGCTTGGGCTTAGATTATGAAGGTGATGAGCTGCGAGTGCTTTACCCGTGCTTGTCTCTAAGGTCTACGTTTATTTTTGCTTCGCCGTGGCATCTCGAAACCCAAGCTCTCCAGTTCGCCCAACCCCACGGGGCCCCAGCCGCCAAATCCTCCGACCCCGAGCCCAAGAAGTCCAAAACCCAAACTTCCATGGACCCCATCGCACCCGTCGTTCCCCAAAGCTCAAGATGGTGAAGATGCTCTTCATTGCATCCTTAAGCCCCGAGTCCTGAACCCTGGCCCTTCGGTGTGTTTGGGTCGTAGGGGATTGGGGTCTTGGGCCGTTAGGGTTTGAGGGTTTCTATGAGGGTTTTAGTGTTTAGGATGGTCTAGGGTCTAGCGGTAGCACGCCCACATCCTAAGACCCAGACACAGCACAATGAATCCAAGTCCTCCGAAGCCTTCCGACACGGTAGTTCAGAACAAGGGGCCCGAATACAGAGCATAGAGCCCTTGACAGTAACTAGGCTCTTTTCTCCACAGATCTAACACGGATCTAAGGAGGCTTGCAAATCCCCAGATCCCGAAACTGCTCTTCTGTAGTCGCGGTGCTGCCAACATCCAGCCCGCTCTCCATCGCGTTGCCCGCAAAGAGGTTTTTCAGGTGTTCGACCGCTTCACCGTGGTCCTGTCTCTGGTCGAGGTTTTGTGGATTTAGGGCGGAGGCTTTAGAGCTGAACGATCTTTGGCTGGGGTTCAGGGCTCAAGGTCTAATCAAACATAAATCAGATGCAAGCGTGACTCAGTCTCTGCAGCCCTCCGAATGGGAAAATAGACTGCTCTTCGATCGCTGATAAAGCAATAATTATCATTCCACGTAACATGCAAAAACAAGAGAAAGATGCCCAATGCGGCTTCACTCGGCACCAGACAAAGCAGGCAATCCCAGGCTCGCCGTAAACCCTCAACTTCCCGAAACCCCAAAACTCTCGAAACTGAACCTAAACCCGCCTACCAAACCCCAACCCCGGACCGAAAAATCTCTTAAGATGCGAAGCTCTTAATCGTGATAGACCCTCACATCGACGATTAAGGCCTCCCCCCCGTTTGGACTGAGCCGAGACTGCGTCCCAGACCCAAAATCGGGGCTTTGGCAATTTCAGACTTTGCGGTTTAGGGTTTGGCCCTGGCGTCCAGAAAGCTGTATGTATGTTTCTAGCGATTAGTGCAGTAGGGTTGCCAATGTGGGGCTTAATTGAGGCTTTGGGGTGGTGTAGGAGACCCTGCTGCATCACTTCGCTGGATGGCTGCTTGATGTTCATCAGGCCTCCACCATCTTGTTCACCTCGTCGATGCGTGCGTCCACCACCTTCCTGGGATTTGGGGCTCGGGCTCACTCCACCAAGCAGTGGAAGGTCAAGATCCAATCTAAAGGTAAGCTTTCGCGTGAACCCTCAGAACTCCACAAGATTAAGGGTTTAGGAGTTTAGGGCTCGCGGTTTGCGGTTTGGGTTGATGAGCGAGGGTCTCTGCCTGCAAAGACTAGATCGAAAAGTGGCCGCCAGGACTGCCCTGTCCTACTAGGTCACTAAGTCTTACTAAGTTACCATTGCCAACAATTCCGAACTCTACGTTTCATTGCGCTTCTCTGCCTTGGTGCACACGCCGCACAAGCCTTGGTGCCCTGGAACCCTTGTCCCTCCAATGCCCTGAGCACTGAGGGCACCCATCCGCAGCCCCACAGCTACACCTTCAGACCAGAGCCCGAAACCCAGACCGCCGGCGCCTGAGTCTCAAACCCCTTGGACCAGACCGGCAACAAGCCCTCAAAACTCAGAGCCGATGCTTGAACCCAGCCTTTTTCACTCCCTCCAACACCCAGCATCAAACCCCCAAGGCTGATCCCTAGACCCGGGAAACTCCTGAAACACACAAACCCTGAGCCAATGAAACCGCCAAACCCTCAACCTTCGAACACGAAGCTTGCAGCGCCCGTGAAGTTCCAAACACCCAAGACCCCAGAGGCAACCTGAAAGTCTCAAATTCCAAACTCTTGAAACCTAAACCCTAAATCCTCATCCTAAGACTCTAGCTCAATCGTGGGCCGCAGCAGAAGGGCGACAGAACCTTTATTGAACCCGTAATGATATAAAAACCTGCTTGCATACCCACCCTGACACCCATGGAGCCCTTGTACAGCGGTTGTAGCTTCATCAAGAACACCCCATGAACCCTTAGCCTCGAAACTCTTCTAGCCCTTCCTCAGCTCAGACGAGAAACTCCGCTTCCATGAGCTGCTTAAGCTGGTTCCTCGGCTCTCACCAAAAACGAGCTGCCCGAAAGCACCAGGACCAGGGTTGCTCCCCGGTCTTGTCTGTTTGTGTATGCGTGCTGCTGCCCCGTCAGCAGAGGGGGTTTTGTCGAGGGTCTGGATTGCCTGCTCTCGGAACCTTCTTCAGAATGTGGGAATCTGGTCCAGACCCTGGTTGGAAGTTAGCAATCCAGACCCCAAGGATTGAGGCAGACCTTCCGTAAGCGGAGCTTAGATCCCTATTTAAATTGGGAGGCCTAGCTCTGGAATAGGAGGATGTAGGCTCCCGGAAACCTGCGATGCAAATTCAACTAAAATGGATTGACTGATGTCAGCCTGGAAAAGTGAGTGCGTACCTGTGGCTTGCGTGCTTGTTCGTCTGGGTGCGGGATGTGGGTTCGCATGCGCTCTGAGAGTCCATATATCATGTATGTATATGTGTGCGTGAGCGCATTTACGTATTTGTAAAAAAAATGAACATAACATTAGGAGCAGCAGCAGCAGGGGTAGCAGCCGTAGCAGTAGCAGTAGCAGTAGCAGTAGCCGTAGCCGTAGCCGTAGCCGTAGCCGTAGCCGTAGCCGTAGCCGTAGCCGTAGCCGCAGCCAGTAGCAGTGGCAGTGGCAGTGGTAGTAGCAG
>CAJNDV010006091.1:55322-69828 GCA_905221635.1 Symbiodinium sp. CCMP2456 | reverse complement strand
TGTAGCCAAAAGAATTTCATAAGCTTACCGCAATATCTTATATAGAAGTCTGAATAATTCGTAATCTAAACCGACTCAGCAGGTTCAGCCATTATCTCAACCTGTACTACTGAACAAACTGTCCATGTCTGTGGGTCGCTGTGCCACGAGAATTCCCTGATCCACAGTGCTCTTGCTACACGTATTGTTGCTGCTGCAAACTAATACTATCACTGTTGCAAGTATTTTTCTGATTGCTGCTAGTGCTACAGTGCATGTGTCAGTCTTGCGCGTTTAGCTCGGCCTGCCGGCCATTCGCCACCAAAGATCTGGGACAAATCGACACCTCGAGCCAGACCAGGGCGTAGGACTGACGACTCCAAGGTCCACAGCTCATGATGCTCAGGGTAAGGCGAACAAGCTCATCGGTTCTCTCCAGACACCATCCAGAGCCCTCAAAACCGCCAAACGACAAGGGGAAGGTAAGACGCTTTAGGCTTCGGGGTGTGGGAGTTTTAGGAGCCAAGCTCTCCTCAGACCGACTCACCCTCGCGAGAAAAGTGTAGCAGAAAGAATATGATTCATAAGCATATCACTGGTGAGGAGTGACAGGGAGCATGAGTAGAATAATGGTGATAAGACTACCCCGTACGACACCAAGTAGGCAAGACAATGAAGAAAAGCCGGTGACCTGCAGATGGTGCCATGGCGTCGGAACGGGTTCAAGGTTCGACGGGGTTTGGGTCGTACGGTCGAAGGGGTTTCCTCGATGCTGGACCCTTGAGAGGGTAAGTATGACATTGACATGAATTGCAGATTTAGGGCTGCATGCATCAGGCTTTCAGGTTAAGGGCCTTTTGTCCTACTGGGAGTAGAGTTTGAGGGATTCTGAGAGTCACAAGGTTCATGGCTGGAGGCTCAAGGTGTTCCATCTCATCTGGAAGCTTCTTCGCTTCCTTGGGCCCTCCACTTTGGCTGCAGCAGCGATCGGGTGCGAGAGTTCAGGGCTCCCAAGTGACCCCGAGGCCAGATCCGCGAATGTGCGCAACGGGCGTTCAAGCAGTCCTAGTATGCTCCTAGAGTCCTGCTTATCGGGTTTCGGCTGTCTGTTTGGGGGCTCTACATCCAGGAATGGAGACCTCGTGAAGCACTCTTGTGAGTCACACAGGCCAAAAGAATGCATTCTCAAGACCTTGTGCCGAGCGAGATTTATGCCAAAGCTGTCTACTGAAATCGGAAACCATAGGATACTGGCCCCGACCCAAACACTTTCTGAAACCAGAACATCGTGCAAAACAGCGCAGACCAACCAAAAACAGACACACACACACACACACACGTACGCACGTACGCACACGTACGCACACGTACGCACACGTACGCACACGTACGCACACGTACGCACACGTACGCACACGTACACACACACACACACACACACACACGCACCCGCACACACACACACACACATTCTGTACCCTGAAGCCCACCCAAATGCTCGGGCACGAGCAGGCTCATCACAGCGTGCTCGCTCACGAAGGTCTGCGAGCTCGGCCTCTGGCTCAGGGTAGAGCTCTCGTTGCAGGCGTGGACGTTGCCACTGCACACCACCACGGCCGCCACCTCCGCCAAAGCCCACCACCCCCAACCCCACCCACACCAGCCACCCCCACCACCCACCCAACCACCCGCCACCGCGAGCACCAGCAACCACGTTTAGATGGTACCTCCTTAAGGGAATCTCTCACGACACGACCGTTTCAATCAAACCTGAAGTTCCCGACGCCCCCGCCATCAACGCCTGTGTTCAAAACCTCCATCCTCCTAACACGGGATCCATTCCTGAAAACTCCCTACACTGGGGGAGGGGCGCTCTGAATCATGGTCCCTTCTTGGCTCCCCAGAAGCATACAGCACTTCCCTGAACTCTGAATAATAAAACCTTTACACATCCTTCGAAGTCTCTTATGAAACCCCAAACTGTAAATCCCAATGCCTTGTCCTCAACAACACACCTCTAAAGCCTTTCGAACCAATCTCCGCCCGAACGACGCCGCGCCTCCAGCCGTCGCCTGCCAGCCTCTTGCATCGCTTTTTGGGGGCGTGGCGTGGGTGTAGGGCCTAGGAGTACGGCTTTAAGTGGTTGTGGTCCGGGGCTTTGGGGCTGCAGCGCTTCAGGTCTGCATCAGGTTCGCCGTCTGTACCTGGGGCTTCAAGGATCCAGCTCTTCGTCCTCTCGGAAATGGAGTATAGGGTCTCAGCCCTGCTCTGCCGGTGTTGCGGCCTCAAAGGATTTAGAGTCTTGGATGGTGGGTAGGCTCTCCAGGGCTTGGGCGACTGCGGATGACGCGACACCAGGAGCTGGAACTTCCAAGTTGGCGGCTTGGATCTTGATCAGAGGCCTCTGCCCCCGGACACACTCCAAGACGAACTTTATCCAAACCGTAACACCTGGAAGAAAAACGGTGAAGGTGGCCTCGGCTGCTTGCTGCGCCGCCAACGCCCTGACGGCGTCCTGCGTTGCCGCCGCAGCCTCCGGGGTTTACGGCTCGAGGTCCGGTCGGGGCCTGTTGAAAGGCTCACAACAAGGCGCTCGTTGGTTTTGGACCTGATGAGAGCTTGGGTGATAGAACCCTTTAGAGTTTTACAGTACCACTGAGCCCATGGCGTTTCATCCTTCGTTGTTGAGGCTGCTACACTAGGCGGATCAGGCAGTTGTACCAAACAACTAGAACAACTCAAACATAGTCTTGATATGCAAAGCTTACAGGTTGACTGTTGGCGCGCATAGGGGCTCTTCAGCCACATCATCATTAACTTCTTGGGTCTACTCTGCGGTTTGAAGATAGGATCCCGAAGGAAGGGTTTCGAGGTTTGCTAGTTATTGCGGCTCCGAACTCACAGACCGACACGACTCACCTTGAACCCAACTTGATGCCAAACATCTTTAAGTCCCTGTTATCAGCCCCATTCTACGTAATTATGCGTTATGAAATCTTAACATCCCAGAAAGGCATAGGGCGACCTCGGCCTCTGCTCGCGCCACGGCCGCGGCCGCGTCTGAGGCCTGCCGCCGGAGTCGGAAGGGGTTTTGGAAACCAAAAGGCCCGTTGAGGGCTTCGGGTGTTTAGGGTTTGAGAAGGTAGGGCTTGATGGAGTGTTTAGGGTTCTGGATATGGGGCTTAGGACGATTCAGGTTTGCATAGCTGGGGGAAACCAAAAGTTCTTCAATAAGGAAAATGCCCCGTACGTGCTCTGAGGATCCTACTGCGGGCCGATTCGGCCTCTCGAATGCCCTCAGTTCCGGAGACAAAGTGCTACCAAAACCAAAACCATCCATCTCAGTGCACAGCAAGACTCCGGAAGTCCGGACAACCCAGCAAAAGTTTCAAAAAAAACCAGCACGCTCTGTTCATCAACAACATCTCAATCCCACCTGTCATACAACCCAGAAAGTTGACAATTGAGTCATCACAGAAGAACAGAAACACAACAAAAGCTTCTCCTGACTGATGCCCTCCGGAAGCGGCTGGCCTGCGCCTCGGCCCTACGCGCGGCCTCCTGGGACCTGATCCAGGTGTCCTCCTGGCAAAGGGGAGATGATGAAGTATTATTCATTGTCATAAGCATAATACAAGCAGTAATACGGTAGTACTATTGCTACTAGTATGAGTATTGCTACTATCAATATTGTCAGTATCAGTATAACCAGTAAAATCAGCATTCTCGGTATTACCAGCATTATCAATACTATCAACATTGTCAATACTATCAGTATTATCAAAATTATCAACACTACCAATGTTCTCAACATTGGTAATATTATCAGTATTATCAGTATTGTCAATATTAGCAAGATTATCGATACTGATATTACCCCTGTTCGTGTTGTCAATATTCTCGATACTATCAATATTAGTGAAATCAATATTGTCAAAAGTATCAATGTTACAATGTGCCGGGAATCTGGAACCACTACGGGGTGCAACCTGACCAGTCATCTTGTTCATCTTGCCCCACTTGAGGGGGTGCAACCTGACCGGTCATGTTGGTGTAGAGAGTAAACTAGTCGGGCAAGTCATGGCCATTGCAATTCATCTGCCGAGTCGAGGAGGCGCGTGATGCCAAGCGGGAGGGAATAGCTTAAAGATGAAGCGATACCGAGGCAAGGCAGCACCTTCATGCCAGCGACCGATGTAAGTTTGCCAAGCACCACCAGATGGCGGTGTATCTCAGCCACGAGAGGGGCGTCAGCAGGCTACCCGACTGGAGCAAGGCCAGCGTAAGTGAAGCAAGGCGGCTGGGCTTTCGGCATGCCTCTGCGGAGAGAACCAGGGTTCCGGGGCCTCAGCTAGCAGCTAGCAGAGGAGACTCCCATGAAAGGTGAATCGAGCCGATTCAACGAGTGCGCCCCTGGCTGTGATGCCGAGAATCGCGGTCACGAGTCTGAAGCTCGTCCGAAACGAGGTGGCGAAGAACCCCCTATTTTGGCAGAAAGCTCCTCGAGAGGAGACGCAGGAGGCTGAGCAACTGCACCAACAAGGGCTGCCTGAAGAACATTTGTTTCATTCATGGGCTCCCGAACCAAGCCCCAAGACGGTCGATCACGCTAGCGCCAGGCTTCACAAAGGTCATAATGCCAACCAAGACCAACACGACTAAAGCAGCAACAAAGCGTGGAAAGTCCTGCAGGATGCACTTTGGCCGTGCCACGGGACCACTATTGAAAGGATGGCGTTGGAGCTTACGCACCAGATGCCGAACACGAGGAACGGCAACAATCCGCCCCGAGATACACAAAGTCCGATACGAAAAGCGAAGGCAGGGCCAATGCTAGGTGCGGCAAGGACGGGAACAACCACGCCCGTGGAAGCGAGCCAGTGCCCTTCTGCCGAAGACGTGTCAGGGCAACGGTGCGAAGAGAGCACAAAGACTCTTTGGACCAGTAGCTAGGATGTGCTCCATGCCCTTAAAAGGCTTGGGTGATGATGGCCTGCAAGAGAATTCAACGGCGCTGCCACGAAACAGGAAGTGAGCGAATGCCAGCAAGCGCTACGGTACCGCATTTAGCCGAAATTCAGCCTGTGGAGCCTGATCAAGCTCTGAGGACTCAAGGTCGGCCTGGGAAGCGACACCGTTGCCGCCAGCCAAACACAAGTCAAGAGAGTACGACCCCAGGCCGGACAACAAGCCATCAACGAACGAGCCACCAAAAAGTGGGATTTGCGTGGACAACTGGCCGGTGCAACCAGTATATCTCTCAGAAAGCCCTCCAATCCTTAACCAACAAGACCCTGGCAATCCCCTACAAACGCCACCCAAATGCCATGGTCCAGCCTCCTCCAAGACGTAGCGCTCTGAGGCCTGGGAGCAGAACTCCGACGTTTTGGAGAATTAAGGGCTTCATCGATGAAGGCTTTGGAAGGGTTTTTGAATAGTGCAAAACCTCGCCTTGGGGCTTTAGTCTTTCTCATGGTGGAGGGTTCTCGAGTTGAAGACGCCGACTTCTATTACAATCATACCTTAAACTCTCTTCAAGCCCTGCAGCAGCCTCCTTCGCGCGCTGGAGCGCAGCCAAGCGGAGTTGAAGCTGCTGCAGCTCCTCAGGTCGTGGGCTTTCGTTTTGAAACTCAGGATGTCGAGGAGGTTTTGGGGGTAAAGGACTGCATGAATACGACTCCCCGAACCGACCATACACCCGTAGCCTGATGGCATCCCGAAGAAGGCTTGGTGTCGAAAGAACCTGCGGCCTGGTGCTTCAAGGCTTTCGGTATTGGGCATGCCCTCGCTCGTCAGTGTGTGATCAAGACCCAAGACTCCAAGCTCAGAGCTTACAAGCTAGCAGCTAGGCTAAAAAGCCCCTCAGCCTCGAACGGATTCACTGAATTCTGCCTCCCCAAATGAGAACGTAGCTGAAAGCAAGAGCGGATTTCAATGTGTGTAGAGAAAGAGATTTCAATCGGGAGAAGCCCGAACGAGCCCCAAACCCTGCATCCTAAAGTCCGAACCCTGCTAGACCCCACATTCCCTAAACACGTAAAGTCCAAGCTCCACCTTGCACCAGCCCTGAAGCACCAACTCTGATGAACACTATCTTATAAATAATACTTTGTAACCCCTAAAGCCCAACCCCATACCCTAGGCCCTAGGCCGTCCACTCTCATCTGCCCCGGACGAAATGATGCCTCTACCAAAACTTCGCCTCCTGTCGTCTACAGTCCAGTGGTTGGGGGTTTAGGGTTTGGGTCTTAGGATTTGGGATCTGGGGGTGCAGGGTTTGCAACATGCTTGAATTGCAGTCTGAGTAACTGGCAAGGACCACTGCTCCTGTACAGTCCCTGTACAGCTTGTGGTCTACAGCCCCAAATGCTATGACAAAACTACAGACCTGCCCTAATCTAGGGCCTTGAAGCCCTGAGGATGAACACGTAAGAGCCGTTCTTCTGAGTCTTCTGGGCTATTGCTGACACCCCTGCAATCTAAAACATCAAACACACCCAATCCTCAGGCCCCAAAGACAACATCCTAAAATCCCCCAAGCCCTGGCCCTAACCACCATGAAACCCTTAACCGACTCCCGCTGCCCAAACCAAAAATGCAAAAACCCCTCCTCTTCGTATTGCTCGGACTCGACAGCCCTCGCCTTCGGCTTGGGCTCAGGGTGTTTTAATACAAAAGGGATTTTGCTGACGGGGTTCTTCAAAAAAATTCTATGGACTTCATCCGGGGTCTCTAGAGTTTTGTACAAGAGTGCTGTAGGCGTCTTGCAGGTTTCAGGGTTTTAGGCTGCAGAGGCTGTAGGTGCACAGATTTGGGGCCGTCTACAGCGTCAGAGCGACCTGTCGAAACACTTTACAAACTTGAGGCCAATGGGTCATAGTTTGAACGCCAAAATGGAACGTGGCCTGAGTGGATGAATGTCCCCAGCATCCCTGGCTGTGCGGATGGAAGTAAACCGAGATGAAAGAAAAGCCTTCCTCGGAGATTCTCTTTCAGATCTCATCCGAGTGGAACGATTGCAAGTCAGATCCTCATCGCCAACCAAGCATTCGCACAAACACGCAACCCATCCTGCCAAGCAAGCCGTGCCATACCAAGCACGTCCTCACCTACTTTGCAGCAGCATAGCATGTCCGCATCTCTGGCTGGCTCAGCCGAAAATCACCCCAGTTGAAGGACAAACCTTCGTCGGAGATTCTCTTTCAGATCTCATCCGAGTGGAACGATTGCAAGTCAGATCCTCATCGCCAGGTATTTGCGCACGAGCTCACTCACACACACACACACACACACACACACACACACGTACGTACACTGCACAAAAACACACACACACACACACACACACACACACACACACACACACACGCGCACACCCCATCACCAACACCCAACAAGCGAATCCACCCCCAAGACACGAGAGTCAGCCTTGTCGCAACCCTACAACTCGAACGCGTTAAACCTTCGACTCCAAATCCTTAACCCATTCAACACCCCTGGACCCGAAACCTATTTAGGAAGAAGACCGGGCCTCCGCCTCAGCCTGCAGCTCCTGGCGAAGCGTCCGCTGTGCCGTCTCCGCGTGGCGCACCTAGAGGTCGCCGCCACTCACAGAGTTTAGGGCTCCACCGTCGGGAAGCTTGTTTCTGCGGTATGGGGTTGGGGCTCAACGCCGAAACTCTACATCCTGAACCAAACTTTGTTGACTTCAGGTTTCTGACTTTGAAAACTCGGGGGGGAGGTGTTCCTACCACTGCAAAGCTAGCTTCCAGGAGGCTCACTGGGAAACTCGAGGTCACTTGGACCTGGGCTTCAGGGTCTGGGTTTAGGTTTATACGGCTTAGGATGGCGTGGGTTCTAAAGTCAACTTCTTCTGACTGCCTGCACGGTCGCAATATGAACTCGTTATGGCAGGTTGGCGTGCATCATCATGTGTCACAGGCAGCCTCCATTCGAATCGACAATGTTAGACTGCCGATTCAGCATGATTTACACTGTCGAGGATTCGAAGGATGTCTAGTCAACTGCGCCGAAAACCCTCGCTAATGACTTCGGTCTTCAAGCCCTAAACATGAAAACCCCGGAACCGGGGTGCCCTGCCCGGCTGCGTGCTTCTGTGCGCATCGTGGGAAACGATGGTGCTGGCCTGCTCGAGTCTATCCGGGGGACCCCTGAAGTTCCAGTTTGCTTTGTGTTCGGGGCGTTAGGGTTTTAGGGTTTAGGGCTTAGGGTAGGAGCTGTGAGTTTCCGGGCTTGGGTACTGTGCACACGATGCGTAGGGTCTGGAGCTGCGGGTCGGATCATACTTTTGACCCTGACAGTGCGCCCCTCTTACATTACCGTCACGCCTAAAGCATTCAGCATGGCAGATGCCAGACTAACATTATCCAGAAAGAACTGCAGCCCCGACAACAGCCATTAAAAAAACCTATGAACACTTATAGGCAATAGGCTGTGAAGAGCGAAGAGCGGTAGGACGAGAGCAGTAGGTCGGGCGGAGAGACGCAGAAGGAGAGACGTGGGTCTCGGCACAACCGGCTACCAATGAGAAGACCGAAACTGCAAAAGTCACATTTAGGCCCAACATCCGCCCAACCGTAAACCCGCAAGCCCGCTCCGAACCCAGGAATGCCACGCAAAACCTCCCCAAAAGCAACCCAAAACGTCTCTGAGGCCCTGGCTTGGTCTCGGGCTCGGCTTGCGGCGTCTCTTTTGCCTCACAGAGGTGGCATGGAAGAGGGCTACTGTACGAGAGCTTCAGGCATTGGAGCCTTGCGTATCTACGGAGTTAGAGTCAAAACTTTGAAGGCTTAAAGCCCTAAGGAGGCGTAGAGCAGCAGGGATTTCGAGATGGAGGGTCGGGCCTCAATCGTTGGGTTCAGTGGTCTTTTGGTGCTTGGGGCTGAGCGTTTCGGGGGCAGTGTGCAGGGCATGTCCTCAGAAGCTCTAATTACTCAAGATGTGTAAAGGATCCAAAGCCTCACAGTCCTCATGCCACAAACTCACGAAAATCTACTGCGGCGTGGAAAGCCACCCAGCCACCCCGACCTCCCCGCATCCCAAATAGAGGTGTTCAAACAGCTGGATCCAATGATCACCTACAGCAATAATCCCCAAGGTGTTTAAAGCAATATAGCCCCAAAATCCTAGGTCTGAATTCTGAGGCCTGCGTCAACATACCCCGAAAGCCCTTTTGCATTTTATGAACTGCCCCAGAAACTCTGACTCTCCCCCTTCACGCCTCGGCCTCCACAGGGGCACTCCGTGGTTGCCGGCCTCAGACTCAGAGAGTACTCGTACTAGGATGTAGGGTGTAATTAAGGCCTTAGGGTTTTGCCTTGGAGCTAGGAAGTCATGATTAGTGGCACGAATGCAAACGCCAATACTCAACACCTGTGCTCGCAGGGCTTGGCTGGTGAAGAAAGGCTTCCACCCGACAGAAGCTAATCTCTGGCTAGCTGTCGCAGTTGACCGTCGAAAACAGACACGACCCAAGCCCTGATATTCTCAACATCAAGCCGTCAAACGCACCTGAATCAAACAAGCCGTTGTGGTTGTGTGCAGTATATTACCACGCTGCAATACAAGAGCACATTGTAGCTGAATACTTTAACATACCATGTTGATGCTACGCGTCTAGATTCATGTGCCAAGCCACCCCCTCCCCGCCCACCGACCGACCTCGTAGTCTCGACAGCACATCATCCAGGCGAGCGCGAGCAGTCGCCTGACTCGGTGCATTTTAAAAATTAGCACTGAGGGACTTAGGGTTTAGGGTAGAGCGAATGGAAATCGTGAAACAGTATGCGATTTAGTTGCATGTCTTGCAGTAAACTGGAGTCCATTACAAAAGAAGTACCACAGCATCGTTCTTCGGTGCTCAAAGTTTCCAAAGTTTGCAAGGAGAAGGGTCTGAGATGGTCTGAGCTGTGGGGGCTTGGACTCAGGCGCCAAGCTTCCAACCTTACTGAGCTTCCTAGAGCCTCCAAACCTGAACGCCTCCTCAATCCCCCAAAGCCCCTGAAACCCAAACCGTCCTCAACCGGAAATCCGAAGCTCAGAAACTCGGAGACCCTAAAATGCCTAAAACCCCGTCCAATCCCATGAAGACTTAATGAAGTCCTGAAGTTTTAGGGTTTAGGGTTTAAGGCTTCTTAAGTTTAGGGTTTAGGTTCTAGGGTTTAGGGTTTAGGGTTTAGGGTGAAGCCTTCGTGCTCCCGCCTCGGAAGGAGCTTCTGCGCCGGCGCGAGGCGAAGGCTCCTCGCCCTGCGCTCGCCGTTTGGGGTTTCAGGTTCAGGGCTTAGTTAGGGCTTAGGGGGCCGAGGAAAGGGAAGCTGAAAGGATGTTTTGGGGGCTTCGGGTGCAGGGTTTTGGTGCGTAGAGGCTTACAAGGCGTATAGGCTTCAGGCCAGCCGTCTGGGGATGTTGGGGGGGGGGGGTTGCGTTTCGCGTCACGCCCTCTCCGCTCTATGTTCATCACATACTTTCAGTGGCATGGTTACTAAGCTTCGGCCGTCTATATGCAGTCTTGCTGTGGGTCGTGGTATTTCTGATGGAGGGTTATTTAAACTAAAACTGTTCCATCTGAATTCATTCCCTCCACGGCCTCTCCCAAGGCTTCGGCACAGCGCGTACAGAGCCACCTAAGGACGGGATCCCTCCCACGAATTTGGGCTGTTATTCCATGATGATGGGAGCTTGCTATACAAACAACTTCCAAAAGGGCTTCGGGTTAGAATCCAACCAGCTCATGGACATCACCAACAACGGCAGCAGCGAAAACAAATCTGCGTTGCCATCGTCTATGTCCTCGCATTGTCATCATCGTCATCAGTCCCACCAGAGCTTCAATACCCCGGCGGGCACCATCAACAAACCAGGTGAGAAAACTAGTACTTGAAGCGGATGCGTGCGCGTGCGATTGAAACCCCGTACTTGAGGGAGGACCGGGGGTAGCGCTCCAGCTCCTGATTTCAAGATCCACACGTCTGATCCTCGGGCCCGGAGCCCCAAGCACCGCCACAAAATGCTCGAGCATTTACTGTCACTTGCACTCCCACCCCTCCAAATCCGATCTGCAAGAGCCAGATGCTTTGTATTCCTGCTAAAGTGGCTTCTGTCGGAAGTGGGGGATTCGAAAGTGTTTATTTGTAATTAGGTGAAAGGGCGCAGCGAGTTTCGGGGGCTTGGGGTGAGTAAGAGGGTTCTAGGTTTAAGGGGCCGCCTTTTGGACACCTTAACACAGGTTTATACTGTATACTGTACAGAACGGATTATAGCAAGCCGAACCAGCTCGCTCGCACCGTCGATTTCGAATCTGTCGCAACAAACACAGGTGTTTGCACTCCATGGCTGAAATGAAGTAGTTCTGGCTAGTGGCTCCTCTTGTAGATGACCTCCGAACTGCGAACTGAACAGTGACACAGAGAGAGAGAGAGAGAGAGACACCCTAAACCCTAAACCCCCACAAACACACACCAACAGCCTTACAGTGCTAGTCGAAAAGCTTGCGCTACCGGGCCCCGAGCTGCAGCAGGGCGGTGTATCTCCTCAGCTGGGGACTTGAGAGCTCCGGAGGGACCTAATCAGAACAGGGCCTTGCCTTCCGGGTTGGGGCATCTGATTGCCGCAATTAGATTAGGAACTCAAGGGAACAACATGGTTCTGAAGTATGCCAAAAGTGCATGATACCTTCTCCCACTTTCTGCCTACAACTGCTCCGCTGGCCGTCGAGGCACAGCGTCGCCTCCTCTGCGGCTGCTTTGGCCTCAAAGCGGGATTTGGGGTTAAGGGTTTAGGGCTTGGGGGTTTCAAAGTTTTCGGGTGCAGGGCTTCGCAGTTTCCAGGGGCTAGAGCGTCGAAGGCTATTGAGGGGCACGTTTCACGAAGATGACGACGATAAGGAGAAAGCCATCAAGCCTGACTGCTATATGAGAGAAAGAGACAGAGACAGAGAGCGAGAGAGCGAGAGAGCGAGAGAGAGGCGGAGCTTGACAAGCGGAAGCTGTTCCGAGGTGCACCTCCTGAATCTCCTTGGCCTTCCGCTGGGACTCCGTCCTCCGCTTGGGGCGAACAGGCTTGCTGGAGGGGATACACGGCTGCTGGCCCTTAAGGCATCATCCCAGAGATCGGAAACCCCCACAGAATGCAATAGCGGCTCCACATTAAGGATCCCTTCGGCATTTTCCTCAACTAGTCAAACTAGTCAAACGTCTTCGAGCCTTTCCAGGAATCTGGGATCCAATCCCCTAAACTAAACCTGAAGCGTCATACCTGTGCATGCTCGCCCGACAATCCAACAAGGCTTAAACCAAGTCAAGAACTCCTCCAAAACGAAATCGCAACTACCTTTTGGTCGCTGCAAAATGCCAATGCTGACATAGCCCTGTGCAACCATCAGCAGAAAATCCTTGACGCTGTCAACTGCTGACGCAGGACATCCACCTCGTGTGGCTTCAATGCTGCTGCTGCTGCCACGTGCTGCTTCTGTACGTAATAAAGATTTCGATCCTTCTTGTTGTTGTTTTCCTTCTTCTTCGTCTTCTTCTGCTTCTTCCTCCTCTTGCCGCTATGGCTAAATGCAATTCTTGTGTCTGGTCCTATTTGGTACGATGATCTTGCTATCATTCGTTTTGCTTCTGTGTCTTACCGCGATTTTGGCCCTGTTCCCTGAAGCCCAAGACCTGAACCCTAAAAGCCAACCCTAACGCCAAGTGAAGCTTCGCGAACCTTTAACCCCCAAGTCCTTGGCCTTCGAGTCCTTACATTGGAACCCTCTTCTGATAGGGTTTAGGGTTCTTTATTTTCGGGGCGCCAGGCAGTGACAATTCTCGGGCTGCAGTGGGATCTCGGGGACTTCCATAGAAGACTGCCGAGTTCACTTCACGGTGGCAGTGCCGAAGTCCTAGAGAGAGCTTTCAAGTACGGAAAACATAGTGAAGACCCATGACCCGTGAACTCAAACCCTAAACCTTGCGACCCTAAACCCTACGGTACAGCCCTAAATGCTTAAGTACATTGGGTTTTCTTGGCCTCCCTCTAGACACCTTCGGCTTCATGAAAACCCTTCAGGACGACTTGCACCACTGATAAGAAGAAGACGAAGAAGACTAAGGGGCAGAAAGGCACGAATCGTCATAACCATCGTAAGACTATGCTCCTCGAGCACTTGAAATTCCCTTCAAAGCCGAAAGCCCCGCAAAACCCTTCAAAAATTCCTTGACGGACCCCTGAAAGGCCTGCCTGCGACGTCGCAGCCGCTCTCGCCTCTGACTCCGCCTCTCAGGTTTGCTATTCCGGGCGCTTCGGGTTGTGGAAGCCGGGGTTTCGGTTTGAGGCCTAGGGTTCAGCACTTTTTCGCAGCCCTAAACCCCATCGGGAAGCAGCGTGTCGTGTTCAGAGTCTGGGATTTACGGTTCCAGGTTCTGGGTTTGGGGTCTTGGCGGTTGGTAGTTTTTGGAGTTCAGTGCTTGGGCTTTTAGGTTTGGGGTTCGGGCTTGAGGTTTAGGGTTTTGGTGTTTCAGACTCAGCAGCTGACTTCGGGCGATTCGGGACGAACATAAAACCCAAAAAGATAAGCTCTAGCATAAATCAGCACCATCACAGCAACAGTCGCAATAAGTACTAATGAAACCATTGCATCGCGACAGCAACGCCAAGTCGCCATGGCTCCCAGTGTTGGCCTCCTGAGGAGTTTGGCCTCCCCTTGTTGCGCTTCGGCTGGCTCTCGCCCCCTTTTTTCTTCGCTTCCATCGCAAAGGACGTGCAGGGAGTCTGCAGGGAAAGGGAGTGAGAACCAGGCTCATCCGAAGAGGTCGAAGTCCATCTCCTCCTGCAGAGGTTGGTCTTCTTGCGGTTTTGGGGTTCCTCGAACCAGTACCCTGGGTGATAGGCCATCCCGCACTTTCGGGCCAGGAGGCTGGGCTTGCTTGAGGGTCTGATGAGGGCGCAGGATGTGAACTTCAGAGGTCTCTTGAAAAGCTCGCAAAGTCATTGGGCATGACGACTCGTCAGGAAAAGACAAGAAAAGCTGAACCGGCACAACTTTTTCACGCGGGCATCTGTCGGAACACGTCGTGCGTCTGATTGCGCACAGATCTCTCGCTCCACAGCAAGCGAGCGTGCTCACCGTCGAACCCCATCGACGAGCACGCAACCAGCTGCAGCTCCGCAGTCAGCAGCTCAGAGCCACCCCCTAGAACTGGCTCTTGAGTGCAGCCGCCGGCGTGGCTTTCACAACCGTCTTCGCCTCACGGCAACTTCGGTCACAGGATGCAGCAGTCACTTGCTGCCAGCGGGGTCCCACCTTCTGCGCCTTGACCTGAACCTCCTGCGGCAAAGACATCACAGCTCACAATGACTTCGAACAGTTTCTTCAGCTCTCATTTGCTGGCCTTGCCAAACATCATGCGAACGCCACCCTTCGTGGCAGGCTTCTGACCTTACAGCTCGAAGTGGTCTGGCCTTCCCCATACTCTACCGACTCCAGTCACAGACATGAAAAAAAAAGCCCAGCCACGGGTCTTGA
>CAJNDV010006091.1:0-55222 GCA_905221635.1 Symbiodinium sp. CCMP2456 | reverse complement strand
GTGCGCACTCGATCCATGTCTTTTCCAGTTGATAGACCCACAGTCCGGTAAGCCACTTGCCTATGTTGGGGTACACGTTGATGACCTACTTGTGGTGGGACCAAAGGGACTAGTGTCACACATCAAGAGCTCTCTGTCCGAGATCTTCCCAGTGGACGGCTGGGAGGACGACGAGTTTGAGTATATCGGCTCACATGTCAGGGTCACCGAGGAAGGGGTCCATGTGGATCAGGAAGCCTACGCTAGCTCAAGGTTGTTTGAAGTCGGAGTCGAAAGAGGACGGGATGACCTTGAAGAAGCTTCCGTGAGCCAAAAGATAGACAATCAGTCGTTGATCGGAGCTTTGTCATGGTTGAGTTCACAATCCAGGCCCGATTTACAATGCAGTGTATCTCTCGCGCAACAACTTCAGAAGTCCCCAACCATCGAAGACATCAAATTCAGCAACCGTATCGCGAAGAGGGCATGGGAGCACCGCGATCAGGGTGTGTTTCTGCGCCCTCTGGACCTTTGGTCCCTCGAATACCTCGTGTTTCACGATTCGGGATGGGCCAACGCGCTCTTGGATGGAGAAGAACACTTCATTCTGAGCCCTGAGGATCACGAGCTGGGGACTATGAAGGACACTCCTTTCGATAAGAATGCTCGGAAGGCCCGCAAGGAGAACTCCAGGGTTGCGAGTCAGCTTGGCATCCTGATTGCGCTCACGGACTCCCATGGCTTTAAGAGCGGAGGCGGGGTCACCAGTGTGATTGATTGGAAGTCATCAGCTAATCTTCGAGTCTGCAGATCCACGTTTGCTGCTGAGACGACTGCGTGTTCTGAGGCAGTTGAAATGGGCCAGTACGTTCGGTCCTTCGTTGAAACGGTCTTGCATGGAAACCTGAAGAGAGTGGAAGACTTAGCTGGCTCTAAGCTGCGATGCATTACAGATTGCAAATCCTTGTTCGATCACTTACATCGCGAGGGCGTTCCTCGCGTTCCTTCGGATAAGAGGCTTGCTATTGACCTCGCTGCGCTGCGACAGACTTTCAATCTGGAACGTGTGCTCGAGAAGATTCCTCTGTATTGGGTGCCCACTGAGTATCAGCTGGCTGATATCTTAACGAAGCCAAAGAACGCAGATTCCTGGTGGAGCACCCTCCGTTCTGGGATTCGTCTGCCGTTTGTTCACAGAAGTCAATGACATGCTTTATCATGCCGTATCCCTCCATCATTACGGAAGGATGTGCTTAACCTCCGAAAGAGGAAGAGTCTTTGTAATCAGTGTGAAACCGAAAGCCGGAACAGGCATGGCCCCTGCTGCAAGGATGACTGCACAAATCGTCGAAGCATGCATGGCCCCTGCCGCAAAGATGACGTTGCACAATCGAGGCTTTGTGGTTCGCAGGAAAAGTCTGTGAGCCCCCCGTGCCGGGGGGGCTTGACTTCTTAGGAGCTGGGGGTTCGGGGGGCTGGTTCTAAGCTTCAGTGGGGTTAGGCCAGGGTCCCGGGCTTGTCGTTTCTGTCTTGTAGTTTGTCAGTTTAGGGTCAGGGGAATTCCTTATACCGGCCTGCTGCTCCTTGGTAAGCTCCTCCTTGGGAACACTGGCCATGGCCTCAGGAGGTATTCCGGGCTTTTTTGCTTCCTTTTAGGCGAAACATCCACTGGTTTTGGGGGTCTATGCCAGCGGCCCTTAACCTCATTCAGGGGTCCTGATGTAAAGGATCCTTACATATCGGAGGTTTTGGCTTCTTAGGTGTTTGTTGTTGCTTATGGAGCGGAGGCTTTCAGAGTCGGTACCCTTTTTTGGTTAGTTATACCCGGCATCAGAGGGTGGCAGTAGAGGGCCACTAACTCATGAAGGTTAGACCTTTCTCGAGAGACTTGGACGAATATCAGCAAATGCACAGATAGACAGACATGTATTGGTTGCACGTGTTTTTCTCCTCTATGTGCATAGACTTGTGCAGCGAAAGCTATACTCGTGTTACCTGCCCATATTTATGAAAAGAACCAACAAGGTGCTGAGTACTACACCCTGAAAGACCCGTGACCGTAGTTGCGAAAACTAGGGACTAGGGTCAGTGGCCTGCCGATTCGTCTCCTGCGTGCCCGGGCGATGTCCGCTGAGCCGCTGCAATTTCGGCCAGCGATGCATTTCGGGGGTTTAAGGTGTCGGCCTTCAAACTTTTACGGGTTCAGGCTTCATGCATTTCATGGGTGGAGCGTGTGTTTCCGAATTGGGCGGTGCTGGGAATCTGGGGAATGGGATTCGCAGCAGGACATTCATCGCCCACAGTCCCTAAACCCGTAAACCATTTCCTACAGCTCGGACACCTTGATGCGAAGACCGTAGAACCCCCAAGCCTAACATCAACTCACAGAGGACGACCATCCGTCACTCTGTCCTCTGCTGCAGACCTATTGTAGGGGCCCTGAATGTGCGAACGGGATGGAGCATGTCATACTAAACGCATATTACGAACCCTACTAGTCTACGAAGGCCTCTCCGAAAGCAGGCATCCCCAAGCACCTTCAGCCGGACGTGGGCATCTTTGAGCGATGCCCTCGGCTGCAAGGATTTGTATTCATGATTCCCTTTAAGAGGTCCTAGCCCTGAATCTCCAACCCCAAAACCATACCTGCCATGTAGCCTATCCTGGACAGCTCCCCAATCTGGCTAATATAGGGGCCTGAATAATTAGAATAAGGTTGTGGGGCCCAATATACTTTAGTGATAATAAGGAACAACAAAATAATATGGGTACTTCTTTAGGCCCCTACATTATGGATGCAACAACCGAAAGGCCGAAAGATCCGAATCCTCAAATTCCAATCCCGTCTCGTCCACTCTCGGCACGGCCCCGAAATCCTAAAAATCGGCGCCACCCACCCAGAGGAAATCAAAACCAAGTCTCCATCGTCACAACGACCGAGCAATGAGATCACCCCACAATTCCACCGTGCTTGTTGACCCTAAACTCCGAACACCCTACTTTTTGAATCTGCCCAATCCCATTGAAAAAACCATCGGAAAACCTCCCTGCAAAACTCAAATTCCAGCGGGGCGGCTGAAGACGTTTCGCCTCACTCCGAAGCCGTTCGCGCTCCCGGGACTGAGTCGACCTGCAAAGTACAGCGATAGAGGAGCCTGAAGAGAATCGGGCTTGGGGATGACTTGCGTCATTGTAGTAGACTTAGCCAGGTACTATATTATGATAAGGGCATTGATTCAGGGCTCTGTAGTAGAAGCCAGAAAGTTGGACCATCATGAATCAAAATGACAGCAGGAGTCATGCTTGCTCCGTTTTCCAGTATCCTGAATAGACTTCTTGCAGTCCTCAATCACACGTATTCAGGGTAGGTTCAGACCTGGAAAGTGCGGGGCACTCAAGCCGCCAGTCCTTCTGCACCTTCTGCACAAGTGTCTAGATAAAAGGGCCTACAAGGATTTCTTTCAAGTTCTAGCAGGTCTATTAGGTTTGAGGGCGGCTTTCTACAGCTGCAGTCATCGAGGTTCCGAGGTCGCAAAATCTCATCCTTAAGCTTTCAGCTGCCCCTAATCCCTGCAGCCCTGCAGCCCACAAACCGCACAGCTATGGCTTAAGGTTGAGGGCTTCGAGTTCAAGGGTTTAGGGTTTACTGAACAAGCCTGCTCATGCAAAGTCACCCTTCGCACAAGAGATCCGAGAAGGGGGCCGGAGGTCGATGATCTCATGTCCTCACTCAGGCGTCGCTGGTAGGCAAGGTCAGCCTTGGGGGTTTGTTTTGGGTTTAGAGACTAGTCTGCTGCACCCTATGCTGTTCCTGTTGCGTATACAAAAACGGTGTAGCGTATGCCAGTGTATGCTCCATCGATCCTAGATTGGTGGTGGATGGCCACTGAAACTCTTCAAACGCCTCAAACACCTGAACAAACCGTTTCCATGCCATTGAAATTGTAAGGCCATGCTTACAGGACCCATCTAGCCCGCAGACATCGCCTAAACCCTACTCGAAACTGGAGAACTCAAATTCCAAGAATCCGAGGCCCCCGGCGCAGGTCTGCCTCACGCTTCGCTGCTTGCCCTGACATCGCGGATGGTGGGAAACGCCCCTTAGATCCGTGAGTCATGCGAGAACGGTTTCCAAGTTCAAGTTTACATTTTCGCTTAGAAATCCTGAACCACCAAACCAGATGAGGCACTGTGCCTTCTTGAAGTGACCGCTCGGCTTCGCTTCGGCCAAGGGCCTCCCGTGCCTGGCCGCGCGGAGGGTTTCAAATGCAGGTCCCTTAAATAAGAATTTAATAGGGTTGCTCTAGAGGGTTCGATAGACCCTCAAGTGGCTTCGGAGTAGTTTCGTAAGGACCCTTCAGGATAATACCACAACTTCGAGCTTTTGGGTTTAGCTTTTGTTCTGCTCACTGGTATCAACGCACCCTTGCCGCCTCTTGTGCCTCCAGCTGGAATGCTTCCACCCTGGCAGAGCAAGGATTACGGGGTCTCAAATGGACCGATAAGGCTTTCATAAATTGCTTTATAAGGGCTTCATAGATGCCGGAACCCTGCTAGGCTCCCAAACACCACTCTCACGCAAGCTGCACTTCAGGTGGATTGGGTGCTCAGTGCTCGGGAGCCATTGGTATTTTTTTGTCTACAGCCAAACGGAACCCCTTGGTAACGGCAGCAAGACCCTCACAGGAAGCCCGCGGACGGAGAAACTCGGCGAGGCCGAGAAACTCGGCAGCGCCGCGTCCGGGCGAACGAAGCCTCGCCAGGCTCTGCCTCCACGGGTGAACTCTTCTGTCGGATATTTGTTTCTGAAGGGGCTCTAGAAGGGGTTGCATACGGTTCTGCCAGGTTTTGCAAGGGGTTTGGGGCTTAAGGGTTGGTGCCTTAAACTCATAAACTCTCAGCCCCAAACCCTAGATGATCCCAAAACCACCCAAGACCCCAATCAAAGTCGTAGACTTTCTGGCTCCCTCCTCGCTGAAGACGAGGGAAGCTGGTCCGGAATCGCCTGCTCCAGCAGACATGCATTTGAGTGTCAGGTTCTTGCTTCTGTGCAGAGCCTCAATACGAGTTCTCTAGATGTGTGGAAGGTTTTGTTTTAAGTTTGGAGTGTTAGCGTGAAGGACGTGGTGGCGCTGCCTGCTGCTACTCCTCTAGGTGCTGGCATCTGCGGTGGTGCACGCCGCGGCTCCTGCAGTTGAGGCGGAGAATCTGGATTTGATCTCTAGGAACGAAATGTAGGGTTTCAGGGCTTGGGCTCTACGGAGGATTTTAGAGCTAAGGGTTTCAGCCAAACTCGGACTGGCTGCCGGTGTGGGTTGTCTTCGTGGCTGCACTGTGGCAGATGCTGTCGCATGTATCGTGGCTGTTGTTATTACTCTTTCAACTGCTCATATATGGGCAGTTCTCTAGCTTACGGTCCTTTTGGGCGGACCGTAGCATAAGTGTGACATCCTCTTTGGATCGCCCAGAAAGGAATGCTTATTTCGAGATGTCGTACTGACTGCCGACTGCTATACCAAACATGCTACGATGAGTATTCCCACGCTGGCTGCGTATCAGCACCTCTGTTGCTACTCTCATCGTTATCATCACTATAAACACATGACGACGATGATGATGATGACGACAACATTCGATTCCTGACATTGTTTCCCTCCTATGACTAGTGCTGAACATCCCTCGGTCCTCGTTGCGGGTGGAATCGGTCGGAGGGGATGCTCGCTCTCGCTCCACGCCTGAGACTCAGGTTTGAGGCTGAGGAAGTTGTTGGACTTGGGGTCGGGGCGTTTGGGGATTTGGAGTTAGTCATTTAACGACGGGTTAAGGCGTAGGGTTCACCCCATTTCGGATGCGTGACTCTCCGTCTTGCCCCATGACAACCCTAGAACCGATCATGAAGCCCTAACCCTCAGGCAAAAACCGGAAGGCCCCCCTGTACACGCCTTCCGATGCCGATGGCGATTCCGGGAGGACCTCCAGAGCCAAGCTCTCTCTCTCTCTCTCTGGACTTTGGGGAGTTGGAGGCTGTTGAGGCACGAAAGGCTACTTACTTTGGGATCTGGGCTGGGGGATATGGTTCAGGGTTCGGGGTATCGGATAGTGTGGGTTTGCTATATGGGACGAAGTATGGTTGGGCTGGGCACTCAAAGCCTGAATCATCACAAATGGAGAATAATGACTTGTAGGCTGCTCTGGAAGCATAGCGATGTCAGCGCCGTGAAATAGAGGGCTTAAGAAAGCTGGCAGGTTTGGCAGCCCCGTAGCTGGACCTGTTTGAAGCTGGGCATTCCAAGCAAACCCACCTAAGTCCTAACCAGCCTTGAAATAGTAACGATCCGAGGTTCAAAGCTTTCTGAAGGGAGATGACGCTCGCACAGCACTAGCAGCAAACATGCATAGTCATAAGACATCGGTACTCCTAAAGCCGAAGCCATCGCACTTGTCACTTTGCAAGAGAGTGGCCTGCTGGGTGGTCCCATAGAATATTAGGAAACTCTAGACTACAAGCAACAGTGTTACGAAAATTTGTCAGACCCTGAAGCATGGGTGCCTGCTCCGAGCCAGGGGAACCCCAAGCACTCTGTCGCCTCTCCGAAGAGGCTTCACTTGGTCTTTGAGGCCTCTTAGAGGGCTTTTTGGCTCTTGGCTTTGTAGGCGATTTGGGGTGCAGTGCTGTCTCAGGTAGGTCGGATTTAATACAAGGCTTTCTCTGAGAGGGTGCACCTGGGATCGAGTCGACCAGCCTGTCATGCCAAGTTTACGATGCACTATGGTGAGATGGCGTCCTCGACCCGAAAGACCCGTACTCAAAAAAGGCGCTCACAGTCCGCCCTTCAAGCCTTCATCGTGCGTGTGCAGGCAAGCTCCTTCCCCTGAGACCTTTCGTAAAGCGCAAGTTCACATCTGTAGCACAACCGTACCTTCCAAACCCAAAGAATCGGTGTAGCTGGCAGGTTACAACGTCAGGATTTTGGGGATGAAAGATGAAATCCTCCGGATTTGTTGGGCCGCCTTTGCGACGACTGCCCCTGCAGACGGGCTGGGCTGGTAGCCACTGGGTAAATTCACCTGAGGTTCAACTTTCCTTCAACCAAACACGAGCCCTCACGTGCATTTGTGGTGGAGGAGGTTGAGAAACACACAATTCTCCCGGACCGATGGCCTCTTGCCCATTGACTGTAGACTCTCGACCCAAACCCTAGCTGCAAGTTCAGCTCGATGCCCCAGATGCCCAAACGCCTCATGTGGCCAGGTAGAGGCGGGGGTATACGCGAGATCCTGACAGGTAGCAGCGACATGAAGCGCAGGGGCCACATTACTGATGTTAGCCACAATGATCAGCTCGACAAGAACCATGCTCAACTATCAGAAGAACATGACATTCATGGTGTCCGCAGAGTTCGGATGAGGTCGCTAATACAACATGCGACGGTGGCCATTACAAGGACTTCTACAAAACCACCTCGGGGCTGAATCCCAACATGGGAGAATTCTCAAAGAAGGGAAGGGGGCAAAAAAGTCAATGCTTTCTCCTTTCAAGCTTTAGAGACGAACGGTCTGCGATTCGCAGGCAGCCTCGGGATGAGAGAACTTGGGCGTCGGGCAAGGGGCGAGGAACTCGCATGGACCTGACCCAGCCGCAAAGGCGGGCCTCAATCCCTCCAGCACGCCTCAGCCCATGCGTCCGATTTGCGTGAATCATTAACGATTCCACTCGGGGCACGGAAAGAAGTCTTCAAGTTACGGGCCACTGCAAAACGGGTGCCGTGTGTGACAACGATTCCGCTACTCATATGCTTAGTCTGTCTTAGTCCGGCTGACTACAATGACCTTATCTAGGGAAATCGACCATCGTACAAACAGGCGAAAGGGATCCCTCTGTGGATTAGCCACCGCAGATCTGCGAACTGCAACACCGAACCGTTAGGTCCAAGCAAATTGTAACGGAGAAGCTGTTTCGCTATGTTGAACCAGTGGGAATCTACGTGCTATCGAAACAATAAATGTTTGACAGACGCCAAGGCTCAGGCAGAGGTTGAAATTGATTATTAGCACTTGTTTGCGCACTGTTCTGCATCCGGTCAGTTTGCATATGAAATGCAGCAATCAACCGAAAGCCAGACAGCAACGGAAATAGAACAGCCCACGAGGCTCAACAGTTCGAAATGAAGATTCCAGAAATCCAGTAACATCCCCTACATTCCCCTGTACAATCCTGTACGTCTCAGGATCCCTGAGAGGTGACGCCAAGTCGCCTCGCAAAGCAGCTGCACGCCGGTTCGAACGTGCAGATGCCTCCGACGTCGTTGGTTTAGCAACCCGAAAGCCCGACATAGGGATAGCTCTGAACCCTGAAACGCGGAGTGACACCCAAAGTGTCGTTGGGTGGAGAAGCGCACAATGGTTTAGCAGTTCAGGGTTTGCATGTATTCCTGTCACTGCGTTGAGTATACATCATCGCAAGCCCATCATGGAGAAACCTCCAGACCTACCCCCTACTGCAGAAGTTTGGGGCCATCCTGTAGTGCTCTTGCAGGCACTGACTGTTCCTGTTTTGCTCCCGGGTTGTTCTAGCGTAGGGTCTAAGTAGCAACAGTGCAGGCTGGAGGAAACAAAGATGATAAATGGGGCATCTGGTTCGTTGCGTTGAAATCATTCGCGCTTATCCTGCTCGCCCACAATATCAAGCAAACGGCTCATTTCTTTGAGTCCTGCTGCACAGCTCTGTCAAGGCAGCCTCGAGGAGGAGATCTGCGTCGGGAGCGTCAATTGGACTTCCTCCGGAGAATTTCCAGCTTGGAGTGCAAAGGCTCACAATTTCCTTGGGACCTGAACCCCTAAGGAAAAGCAGGAGATTGCTCGTTCCACCTGCGGGACAGGGAAGGGAGGACCGTGCTTTCCTTCTCTCATCGACAGACCCCACCCTTGATACATGGTGCTGCTACTGGCATGAAGCATTGCTTCGCAAACAGGGCTGACCGAATAAATTGCAGTGCAAAGCCGCTGCCTGGCTGTAGGACCTCAGTCCACAGCCTGTGTTCTGACCACTCCTCAGCAAGTCGCCTCGGCGTGTCCTTGTGGAAACCGCAAAACCTGAAGAAACCACGAAACAAACAACCACCCCCCCCCCAACCGAAACGACACAAATCCGAGCCCAAGCTGCACAACAAACACTTCCGGATTCCAAGTTGCTGGGCGCCTTCGCCAGGGCCGGGTGTTCGCTCCGGGCTGTCGTCCTGATTTCCAGGACGTCTTTATGTAGAGCCACAACAATAAGAAGCTTGGCAGCTTCGGCTGAGGTCTTCGTCGGAATCACCTTTGTAGTTCTGAGCAGTCTGGATCAAGAACCAGAATGCCGAGAACCCCCGACAGGGAGGTGTAGAGTGGATTCTTGATGCGGAACTTCATTTGGATCATGATCAAGACCTCATATACTCTTCACGATGCATTTCCGTTAGGGCAACTTGAACGAGGCATCTCTAAACCCTGAAACTCCTGAACACCCTACCAAAACCGCTAAGTTCCGTAACAAGGCGCGAAGTCCAGGCCTTTGAGAATTTTAAGGGGGGGGGGGGGGCGGGCGCTCTGACGGCGAGTGTTCGAAATATACACTGCGGAGAACTCGTGTAGGCTTCACAACCGTTCATCGAGTTGTTTATCGTGGCTGTCAGTTTACCAGGGCTTTAGAATCTTAATAAAGGGTTTTGCGGGATTTCGCAGGGTTGCAACTGGAATCCCTCCCATTTCAACGGTCCGACTCCTTCGGATATATGTTCGGTCGCCCGGTTCTCGAAAAACTACCATATTAGGTTTCTCTCACAACTTCATGAACAAGCAAGTCGATGAGCTAGCGGAGCCTCCGCCGTATGCTCATGTCCTTTCACAATCAGTCCAGGTATGCCCCCACCATGCTACCATGCAGCCGGAAAGCCGACTCTAGCAGCGTGGGTCCGTTGGTTAAATTGCCCCAAAAAACGAGCCCAGGATTGTGCAAGGAAGATCGAGCCGAAGCCAAGCACAACCGTACCCTGATCCTGGAAACTCCAAAACCCTATACCTACGCTTGAAACCCAATCACGGGCTTCCTCCGCCCCCCGTGCCAGGCGGCGCGGCGTCGAGGGTGCCGGCAAGTCGCCTGGAAGAGGATCCCCTTTTTCGGGTGGTTCTGCCAGTAGGCTACTGAAGCTTTCAGTCAAGTGCATATCATGCCGGCTTGGGCATTGATGACACCGGCAGAACTTTTGAAGGGCTTCTGGTGCCAGGCTCACCACCGCGAACGCCAATCTCAACATTCGCAAGACACAAACCCAATCTTCTGTCAGGCCCACCGTCACTTGGCTCGAGCGGACCAGCAGTATCCATGGCGGGAGAGCATGGACTGTTACTTTGCGGCGCCGAAGATGTGCCGGCGGAGTTGGCTGACCCGGTGGGTCATAATGCTGGCTTCGTGCTGTAGTTTTTGGATGGTGCCAGTTGGCAGTGGCAGAATGCCCAACGATTCGACAAGTCCTCCACCGTGGTGTGGCAGCTGGAAACGGGAACTTCGTGAATGCAAGCTTTCTTGCAACTTCTTTATGCTGCTCTTCGCAGCCGTCCTCTGCCAGTACGCGTACTGGCAAGACCCTGCAGCCAAGATGGCAACGCACCAGCTGTGCTGGACATGCCGGCAAACCCTAAGACCCTGAGACATATTTCTTGGGTCCAGATGGTTAGACTAGGCTTTGCTGGTTTGCGATATATCCGTTAAACCCTCAGCCCTCTTGCCCCAGACCCTACAATCCTGTGAAACCTCCCAAAGGTCTGCAAGGGCATCCTGAAAGTGTGTGACCCAAAAACCTAAAAAGCCCAAGCTCCAAGTCCATGACCCCCGATCCCCAGATCTGCTCTTTTCGGTCTACGCCACAGGCTGCCAGAGCCCAGCGAAGGCTGGGCCGTCCGGCAAGCGTCGACACAGCTCACGCAGCTGCTCCTAGCGAAAATCCCCTTCATGTAGGGGCTCTTAATTAGAATAGGGTTTTGGGTCATAGTATACTATAACTGTAATAAGGAACCCTAACGGTAATATTGGTAATTATGTAGGCTTCTATATTAACAAGGTCTTTAGGGTTTCGGGCTCCGGGCCTGGGGCTTTTCTTCGGGCTCTATGGGTTTCATGCGGGTGCTAGAATAAGGCTTAGGACAAGGACTTCAGATTGGGATCCCCGTTGGGGCTTTTAACGGTTCTCAGTGGGCTGAAGAACGGTGCTTACGGGTTTATGAGGGATTTTAAAGGTATTGTAAGGCTTATCGGCCTGTCATGCCTGAACGTTCTGCATGGGCTTGGGGGTGTAGGATTTAGCGTTTGGGAAACACTTCGGTCTAGCGCAGGTCTGCGAATGGCGGGGGCAAGAAGTATCGCAAGTGTACGCGCCATCGTGGTTCTTCTGAAGTAGAAGAAAGCCCAAAGCACGAAACTCTGAGCCCTGTGAGCCCTGATCACTTCAAAACCCAGCCGTCCCCAATCCCAAGTGATCCTATAAACCCTAAACTCCTAAAACCCCAACTCTACACTTTCGAACTCTCTGCCCTCAAACCATCAATCCTAAGACCCACAGTATCCCAAACCCCGAACCCAAAGCCTAAACCCCAAACCCTACACCCGATAACAGCTTAAAGCTTCAATCCTCAAGCCGTCTCCTGCGATGGGCCCGGCTCCGGTGGCCCGGAAGTGGCATCCTTCGAGCAGGGACACCGTTAAGATAGGGTTTAGCGTTCAGGGTATCCCGACTACATCCGCTTTGCGATTTCAAGGGGGCTTAAGAGTTTGAGGTTCAGGGCTTCGGGCTTTTGACTGAAGGTTTGCGTTTTGGGGTGTCGGGCTTAGGAGTTAGAGCTTAGGGCTGAGGGATTGCGTTTAGCTGGTATCCACCCCGTCTGCACACCATTCCGAGAATGACTCCACAAGAACGTGTGACAGTAATCCCAAAGCTGAAGTTAGCCCTTGCACTTGGCTGTTGCAAGCACAAGGTCCTCGGGAGGAACTTGATAACTACCTAGTGGAAGTTTTCCCCTTGCCTTGCGATATGTTGATGCTCATTGGCATAGTGTGATCTCCAGCCCTGCGGTATCTAATGCTGCTTTCGATGTAATCGTTTCTAGCTCTATGTGTATACAGATATACATACACACTGCTACATGTCATGCAGCAGAGTGGAATGCAAAACGTTGCAATCGGAGGGACAGAATTCGGTTAAAGGGACTCTGAGGGGTGTCCGAACGCGACTATCCAGACGTGCCGGCAAGCAGAGAAGCCGAAGCAGGAGCGAACCAAACCCCGCTATACTACCAAGCCTATAGTGCGGATCTTCATCGTATCAGGCACAAAAACAAGCAGCGCAAAGCATTGCAATGTCAGAAATAGAGGGCCTATACGGGCATAGTACACTAATTGCGTAGGTGCCTGTAAACGTATTATATTACAAAGCCATTCAACGACAAGCCTCATGGAGCTCCCAGCCCAGAACTTCCAGCCGCCAGGTGGCCTGTGAGAATATCTATATGGTATGGTTCTTTTGAATAGCTGCCTCTGGATTCTAGATGTGCCTCTATGTCCATCCAACCACCCATCCATGCATGCATAAGTATACATCTTTGTGCTCGAGACTTTGCGGCGGGTGCTTTGGGAATCTCCCGTGCAGCCTCATTGCTTCGATCTTCGTGATTGATGTAAGGAAGCTGCCCCAAAGAGCAGTACACGTTTTTGCTAGAGCCCCAAAACTGCGGGATACTGGAGCCTCCGGGTTAATTTGACTCCGCGACGGGACCACTCGAAAGCTGCGGCCAATAAACTTCATCGCGCGGTCGCTGCAGCAAATTCGGGTTCAACAAGAATTGCTCGGGATCATCTTTGTTGACAGTTGCCCTTGCCTATCCGGTGCTGCTCTTAGAGCTCGCGTCGAAGGTCTGGTGAATTCAGTAGCCTGGTATTCGCAGGTCACCCGTAGTCTGATGCGATAGTCCTATAAAATTTGGAGCGGTTTGGGGCTTCGAAACTGAACGCGGCTTTTTGTTGACTTCCAAAGTCGGCGCAGGCCTCCAACTCCCCGCCGAGAGGGTTGGCCTTGCACCATGAACCCGTAAGGCTGAAGCTCAACATCGCACTTGCTATTCTTTGACATCGTCATGACGGCAGCATTTCTTTTGTCTATCTTGTATAAAGGTTGGCAGCATGACGTTGTGATGCTCATTCTGGCTTGTGTGGCACTCGGACATGTCGGCGGACTGAGCTTCCGACCGGGTCGTATCCCCACTTGCGCACCTAGGCATAAATTTGGATTTCGTCGTCGTAACTTCAAAAACTTCTAGGGTGCATCCTGGGATCTAGAGTAGTACGGCGCTCTCGTAATCAGGACCCTCTCAGGGACTCCAATTTAGAGGACCGCTCGGATGCCCAACCAACTATCACCACGCCACAAGCATAAAGCATAAAGCGTCATAAAGCGTCATGACGCCAGGCAGTTCTGATTTCTCATGATCCAGGAATTGGGGATTGGGGATTAGATACTGGATTCCGATTAGTATCACGGGTCTGTAGGTGTGTAACAGATAACCCGAAGCCCCGAGCTCCCCACACGAGCTTTTGAACTTGAGGCATGAAGCAGGCTTACCGCGGCTTCAGGATCCAGCGTTAGCCGGGAACCGTTTTCCAGTTCAGGACTTAGGATCGCACACAGGGCCTCCGAGAAGAAGGCGCAACTCTTTTCAAGAAGGATGCTAGCCTTCTTTAGTCATCTACAGGATTCTGCAGGGATCGCGAAACGGACACACGCCACTTGCCTTTCGGGTCAAACCACCTCCAAGTCTGGACAGTGACCACAACAAACAGTACTAAGTACGTACCAACTTCTAGAGCAAGCCTAACTGAAGCGACTGAAGTCAAGAAAGAAGATTCCCGGTACATAGCATAGCCAGTCGAACGATGCTACTGCCCAAGGCACAATGCATCTTGAAAGAGCAGGAACCCTAAGCTGCCCTGTACCCCAGACCCCAGCATTCCTTAGTCGAGGCACCCCTTCTCCATACTGCAGCGCCAGACGTGCAGCCTCGGTGGGGGTTTGTTTGCCACATCTCCATGGTGTAAAAACCCATTATTATTGCTGTGTAAGACCCATTCTTTCTGTGCAGCCGGCCAGGAAAAGTGCACACAGCCGCTGCTCGACGCACATCGTGGCACGGTTCTGGCAGCGGGCGGTTCGAGGCTTGATGATGTTCGGCTTTAAACCCGCGAATGAACTTCAGATTTAGGAGTACAGTACGGTTCAGCATCACGCTCATTGTTCTGGCGGGTTATTAGGCAAGGACCATCATGAGCATTGCCATGGTGCGGGTGGCGGTGATGACCACGAGCCCTGCAGGGTTAGGGTTCAAAGGTGGCCTTTAGGCATTTCGGGCTTCGGTAACCTGGCCCCCGCCAGAGGCGCCTGAAGCCATTTTTCGGCTGCTGCAGAGGCGGCATGCAGATCGGCCTTCAGGGTTATGCAATTAAGGGTCCTTATGTGAAGCTTGAAGACTCCGCCGCTGATATGTCATGTTTCTACATGATTCTATGCCGGTGGCACGAGTTGCTCTCCTACTCCTGGTGCCTCGAAGCTCGCCTTGGGCGTGCGCACAGCAAACCGGGCGCTCACTTCCAGGCTCGGGCTCAGACGGGTCGAAGTGAGAGTGTTCAGTTGTTTCTGCATTCTTTGTCTTTCCCTGCGGTACGACACCCACCTGCAAAGACTGCTCCGACTGCGCGTATGTCTTGGCATTAACTTGCTCAGTAGTGTTGGGTGGAGAAGCTGTTCAAAATCTGCGTCCCCAAGGTCACCAACCTTGCCTTGTACCACAATTCCCGTACTTACGTATTTTGCACATACTTGAGCCCGAAACCCACCACTTGAAATCCGCTCAAATCTCACGTCGAGGCTCCAAGCCTCTAGGCCCCGAAGACAGAGACCCTGAACCCGAACACCTCTGCAGACCGAACACAACCAATCCTAATCAATCATAAAAGTCTAGTTGTAGTGATCATTCGAATCAAAGTAACACAGGACCCAGAAAAGATAAGAATAACGATCATGACAAGAAGAGGAAGAAGAAGAAGAAGCACAGCATTTCCAAAGATGGCCTCCCCGAAGGGCACCACGGTCTCCGTTTTCAGGCGCACGAGACACTTCTGAAGCCTCAGGCCACATCTCGGCATGTGGGCTTCTTTCGGTCTGGGTAGGGGGTTTCGAGGTTGAGAGCTTAAGGTTCAAAGCTTCAGCGGCTTGGGGCGTTGGGCCGCCACCAGTAGTTGGGCTTACGGATTTTGGGTTCTGTGCAACTTCGGGCTGAGATTGGCTGAGCCGGCTTAGGCTCAAGCCCACAAGCAAATGATCGGTAGCAAGGCTTTGGTCTGGTATCTGCAACTTCTCGCACAAAGGGGACCTGAACTGCAAGTTTAGGGTGTAGGGCTGGCTCGCATACTGCGCACTTGCAGTGCTAATAAGACCATTTACGGGTTAGCACAAGCAACCCTAAACTCTAAACCCCTGAACCCTAAACCCCTAAGCCCGAGTCCCAACTGGGCTCTTAGAGCTCTCTGACTCAAGGCCGTCACCAGGCGAAGGTGGCCAGGAACCAGGTCCAATGGCCTTCGCCTGCCGTGCAGCGGCTGCGGGGGTTCTTGGGCTTTTGTGGGAACTTCCCTGAACTTTCCACCCAAAATGGGTTTAGGTTTTTTGATGTTTTCGTCGCGCCTTTTTCTCTAGCAATTTAGGGTTTAAGATGGTTTTGGATAGGGTCGGATAGGATTACCGAGTGTGATCTTCTGGCTCCAAGGAATAGGGGTTGAAGGGCAGTTCGTCCAGAACGCCTAATGTGGGCCCCTGCACAGCAGTCCACCCCCCAAAAGAGTAGAGTGTGATGAACAACTGGAGCGGGGTTTGGGGTATATCAGAAACTGTATACGGACGGTAAGAAGATGTTACTATACTAATGACAAAGGCCCCTGCATCACATACGTCGCTACACCAAGCCCTTCGAGCCTCGGCTGAAAACCCTAAGCCCTAAGTCAATGCCCAAAAAAAAGCAGGAATCGAAGGAGCATGGCCCAAGTAGATCCCAAGCTGGTGGCGCTCAGAGGAACTAAAGAACGGCTGAAGCTCGCTTGCAAGCGAATCGCCTAGAACAGCAGCCGCCTTTTCACGAAGCTGCCCTGAGCAGCTGGACTTTGAAAGCTTGTGACTCAGGCGTTCGGGGGGCTCCACGGTTGCAGGACCAAGGTTTCCGGGTGTTTGGGCCTGTGAGGATTCGGGTCTGCAGCTCACTGGTTTCTGCTCACAGTCTGTTCTGCATTCGTGGTGTGCACGCGCACAGGCTGCTGCGAGTTTGGCAGACGGGTTACACACCGGGATCTTTAAACCATGTTCTGAGTTCGGGGTGAGACACTCATCAAGCAACAGACACGTCCAAAATTGCTGAGTATCTATGCTGGGACACTGCAAGAGCCCGATTCCGAGCACACCGAGTCCGAATCCGACGTAGCAGTTCGGAACGCGACCGAAACCCTGGACACTGGTTCCTGCCTCCGAAGTTTTGCACCTAGACTCTAGGCCCTCTGGGCACTAGACTTCAGACCAAAGGCCTGAAACCCTCCCGAAACCTCGTCTGTGTTTGTATACTTCACACGAAACCGCCAGTCGAGGATTCTTGGGACCAGGCAAAGGCATTCGGCCTGAGCAAGGCACGAGAAAACTGTGAAAAGTCAACCTGGGTCCTTCCGTTTGATTGGTGTGTGGTTTGGGGTTTAGGAATGGCCTCCCTGGGGCTGGTTCATGCCCTTTGCGGGGCTGGGCTTTTGGGCTTTGGAGTCCGGCTTAAGAGTTCTCTACTACTACTATCGGAGTGGTAGCTGCATCACGTATGGATGTTTGCTTTGCGAGCTGTGGCGATGGATTCGACAGCAACAGATCTTCCCTGAAACCAAGTGCTCTAGACATCTCTAGACTCTAGACAGTGTGAGTTTCCGGGCTTCTGCAAGCGGACGGGCCGGAATTCCCAAAGCTCACCACTGCTATTGTTTATTATACAGTTCTCCTCAACATTGTCACTACTGTCATCATCAACCTGTGATCCTCTGGTGGCCAGGGGACATCTTCAGCGGCCATCCGGGGAGGGCCTTGCATGTGACGTGGCCTTGGCCGAAGAGCCGTAAATTTGGGCGTTTAGTGTCGGACATAGGGTCCAGGGCTTTGGGGGTTTTGAGTGTTCAGGATGTTCTATCGGTTGCCTTCAATGTCGATGGATTTCATATAGTAGATGGACCAAAAATCGAGCATGACCGGTGACAAGAAGAGCAGCATGCGCATTCGTCCATCGATAGTAGGCGAAGCTATCTTGTAGCGCTGCGTTGACTCTACAACACCCCGTTTCTAAACCCGCAGAACAACAAAATCCACATCAATAACCTGAACAAGAACCAGGGGGTTCTTAGGTGGGCTTCGGAATTCGGGTGCTGCAGCATCAGAATTTCACCCCGCACATGGATGGAGGAACCTTCAACCCTGACCCCTGAAACAAAGAACCCTGAAACCCTGAACCCTGAAACAATGAACCCTAAACCTGACGCCAAGACCTCATGGACTCATGGCCCTGGTCCGAGGTAGAAGGACAGAGAGACTCCAAAAGATTGAGTCATGTGATCTTCCTCAACTTTTAGTAAGTAGGAGCCCAACTTTACGGGGTTTTAGGAGTCTAACAACCCTGAAAAAACTGAGCTCCGGACACAAGGCTGGCGAGCTCTTCTTCAGCTTCCAAGGGCAGCTCCGCCTTAGTACTCTAGACGACTGCGCTGCATT
This sequence comes from Symbiodinium sp. CCMP2456, assembly GCA_905221635.1. Classification (NCBI taxonomy): domain Eukaryota; class Dinophyceae; order Suessiales; family Symbiodiniaceae; genus Symbiodinium; species Symbiodinium sp. CCMP2456. The sequence goes on along the minus strand of CAJNDV010006091.1, from coordinate 37,382 downwards.
CTTCGCCAGGGCTTCGTGTTTAGGGTGCCTATGAGTCAAAACGAACCATATATACCCATAGGGCTTGGGGGTTGGTGAAACAAAAAATAAGCTGACAACGAAGACGAAGCTTTCAAGCCGCAGGTCTATGCCTTGATGCCCATAGGCCCCATAGTAGTTCCTTTTTGTGGCTTATATTTAGGATGTCGTAAAGTTTGTGCTTGAGGATTGGCACTTCCCTGAGTCCGCGCATCTCAGGAATAGGCGTGGGACACATGGGGTTTCGTGTTTGGGATCAGAATGACCGAGGGCTCGCCTGCTCTTTAGGACCACGCTTTAAGCTTCGGTGAATTTTCGAGCACCGGCCTTCTCTTCTTTGGTTCTTATTTCCTAGGCCTTACAGTCGATGTTTGCAGACGGATGTCAATCCCTTTCTCAACTCGAGATTCAGGAGTTTCGTGCACCTGTAAAGGGAAGGCTTGTTCGTCGTTGCACAAGCCTAGGCCACTGAATGCCTTCAGGCCAAAGGCCAGAAGCTGAGCATCACGGCAGCTGCAACAACGGCTCCGCATGCTCCGCACCTGCAGTTCGCAAACATGCCGAGCTTCAATTCGTTCCTTTGTGGACCCAAACGAGCAACATGCTACTATCTGCATGGAGTCTCATTCCGGCCGCATGCCTCCAGCGCGAGGCGTCAACCACCGCCGTCGAGCGCGCAAAGGCTGCGTTCAGCCGGCTCTCGTCCTCATCGAAGAATCATCATAATCATAGTCGAGTCATTGCGCCCGCCATCACCACAATTATCGTCATGTGCATCATCACCGTCATCATCAATGCAGCAGCAGCAGCAGCAGCAGCAGCAGCAGCAGCAGCAGCCCAACTACAACAACAACAACAACAACAACAACAACAACAACAACAACAACAACAACAACAACCCCCACAACCACAACCCCAAGCGAAAGCGCAAGCGCAAGCAAATGCACAAGCACAAGCACAAGCACCAGCACCAGCACCAGCACCAGCACAAGCACAAGCACAAGCACAACAACAACCACAACGTGTACTCCACACTCCTACTACAACTCCTACGGAGACGACGACGATGACCACGACGTCGAAAACACCGACGGCGAGGAAAACATCTAGACCTGCTACTACTAATGCCAGCAAGCAACCTTATTCCCGGCAACATGCTGCTAACATGCTATATTGTACTATTATTGTCACGGTCATGACCGTCATCCTGACTCTCTTGCCCGCGCGCACGCTCATCCTCATCCTCATCGTCATCGCCATCTTCACCCGCCATCTTCATCATCACCTTCGCAATCACCATCACCGTCACAGTCACCATCATCAGTATCATCATCATCAGCAGCAGCAGCATCATCATGATCAGCATCATCATCATCATCATCATCACCATCACCATCGCCATCACCGTCATAATCTGCATCCGTCTTATCACACCAACATCCGCGGTCACAGTCATAGTATAACACGGACATACCCAGATAACTGTCATGCTTCTGACACGAACCTTTGCTCGACGCCGATGTCGCCATGAATTCCCACACCCTCAAAACGATATTGCAGCAACCTCTCTCCTTCAAGTCGAAGCCTGTGTTGCCTGAAGCCAGAGCAGTTCACGACTAAAACTAAAGAGTCACACGCTAAACCCAACATGTGCTAAGCGCAACAAAGTACCTGAAACGGCTTAAACAAGAGCCACCACTTAGCCCCCAGCATTGCCGAAATCTCAAAGCTACCACCACAAAACCTGGTCCAGCATATCTCCAGCCTCTGGCCATCAAGACCCAGAATGGACCCAAGCCAGCGTGCAGTCCTGGTCTTCGTAGATGGGCCTCTGCAGTCATGTTCGGCTCTTTTGGAGTGCAGTGTGCAAGAAATCTAAGATTTAGCGTAGCGTCTGTGGCCGAGTTCAAGATGTGGGAGTTGTTGGGCTTTAGACCTGGTAGCTCGGAGTTGTGAATATGGGATCTTCGGTCTGGGAGTGAGTGCAGCGCCCAGCGACCTAATTCTGTACTTGCGGGACGCTTCCAAGCTTCGACCTCTTTCGGCTTCGCGCCCAATCCCGATCTCTTTCCACTGGCTTGGACTTCGGCTCGCAGCGCTGGGAGCTACAGCGCGGGCAGCGCAGAGTTCGGCCGAGGTCCGGTCCTGCATCGCTGTAAGAAGATCTGGGGCTCAGACCTTTTAGCTCCGCGGCCTGGTACACGCAACAAGCCTAACAAAAACAACAGCACGGCAAACCCACCACTGCTACCGCAGTAGCTAGCCACCAACAAGAACAATCACCATGCCACAACCGCAGGAGGAGCAGTACCAGGAGCGGTCGACGACGATCCACCGGGGTAAGCCGGGCTTTAAAGGATTGAGCGGTTTCGGGTTCAGGGTCAGGGTTAAGCGTTTCGAGTTGAGGGAACAAGGTCTTCCATGGTTGCCCCATCCTTCACACCGCGCGCAGCGGCAAAGGAAGCAGAGCTGTGCCAGACGGCGCCGGCGCTCGAGGCAGCTCGTGATCCTGGGAGTGTGTATTCTTTACTACAGCTTGGACCAGCACGACAAGCCTGCTTGACCATAGGGCACATGACCATGATTGCAATCAGAACCACCGCCACTTTGCAAAGGTGCCCGATGATCTCCAGACCCCAGAGCTCCAGGCTTCCCGGTTTCTACGCTCACCACGACGACCACTCGTCTTCTCAACCCTGAGCAGCATGAAGCGCGTCAAAAAAGCCCCGGCCATCCCCCGTCCCAACGTCCTGAAATGGACCATCAGAAAACCTCGTCCCAAGTCTCGAGCTCTCCTGCCCTTCGCCTCAAGCTCATTCAAAACCCACGAACATCCCGAAGACCAAAAGTCCTAAAATTGAAGAAACAAGGCATGGGAGCTCCGCCCTTGGCTTGGCTGTGATGCTGGGCTGCTATGAGTCTCGACGGTAATAAGGATCCTACCTTCTAGGGAGTGTGGGTTCCCGCGTTTTCGGAAGCTGCCATGCTTCTACAACCTCAACTCAGGTCTGCACAAGTTCATCCCGTTGCCCACGTAGGAGAAGGTGAGCACATCACCCGGATGGATGGGGCGAATGGCCCGATACCTAAGCCAGGAGAACGGGCATCAAAAGAACGTTTGCTGTGTTCCTTGTTCTCTAAGGAGGAGGAAGGGGTGGGCGGGTTGACGACGACGACGGCAACGACAACAAGAAACAGGAATGGCAACACCAGCACCACTCACAACAGCAATGGCGACAACATGTTGCAAATGCCCTGACACCGATACCTCTGGCCACAAACAAAGAACTCCAACAACTCTAAAGACTAGTATGACCTCCCCCCCCTCCCCCTCAAGTCACCGGGGCTGGGACTCAAGGTGGCCCTCCCGATTGAAGTTCCTGAGTGGGGCGGGTGTCGGTGCCGGGGCGTGGGGCTGCAAGCAATGACGTGAGGACAGGGTTGAGGGCTGGAAGACTGCGTCTGGGGCCACGGAGTGACTTAGCGAGTTGAGAACAAGTTCCGTAAAGGTAAATCAGCCAGTATCGAGCCCTGTGGGTGCCCGAACTCCTGAGCCTGTTTTCGATCCGTGGACCTCTTTGCAACGGTACTTAACATACTCAACATGGCATGGCCGAACTTGAGATAACTAACGAACGTGCAGCCCCCCAGCTAAGCTAGCAAACACCGAACCTCATTGCCAAGACCAATAGCATCGGCACAGGACTAAGAGGGCTTGAAACAACAACTAAGTAATTAAGCGTAACTCACAACGATTTGGACCGCAACTCAATTATGGTGCCAACCCGGACCATTGCTCCTCCGCAGCCCGGGGCTAAGCGCGCTGCCACGAAGAGTTGGGTTCGCAGCTATGTGAGAACTTTGAGCCTCGCATCGTCTGTGCACTGAAGGACCCAACTGTATCTGAATCTAGACCTTGAGCCCAATACCTGCACCCCAAACAAAACCCAAGAACGTTCAGAATCTTGAAGCAAGGGGGAGGATGAGGCCGCTGGGCGCAGGAGATCAGAGTTCTCGGCGCTTAGGGTAGGGTTCGAGGATAAGGTCCTTCGAATGCTTTGGATTCAAGGTGGCGCTGATCCGTAAAGTCACGGACAGTTCTTGGCCTGGGGCTTCGTTTCGAGAAGCGATCCCGGAACCTTCAACCTTTGGCAGGTACACCACAGTTCCCTGCAAGGGTTTCTAAAGGAACCGTTGATATTGCTGATAAACGAAGTCCTGCACAAGTCCTGCATTCTGGATTGCCCAGAACAGCAACAAGCCTGAAAACTACCCCCAAGAGCCGTGTAGTTGTCCTCTACAGAAGAGAAGTCTTGGCAATTGAGCTTTAGGGTCCTCTCTGCCATCTTTCTGAGCGTGGCTCGCAGGTGGATCAGCATGAGGTGCCGGGTTCCTGGCCTAGGACAAAGATGCCCGTAAACTCGTCGTTTGCCGGCCTGCAAGTGCTTCCGGTTTTCAACCCGAGGGTGCTGATTCTTCGAAACCCTTTAGGGGGAACAGCAGTGGATGCCAGAACAGGGTCAGGCCCTCCTGTCCCCGCCGAGGCAAAGATCTCAACAACTCCAGTGGGCATGGAAAGAGCGTTGTTGTAGACGTTCAATCATGTGCAAGGCTGTATCACTCAGGGCTTCGCACAACAGCGCAGTTCCGACAACATGCCATCGGGAAATCTCTGGCCACGGCCTCTCGTCATCTTTGTGAATATTGAGGTCGACGATGTGCCTCAGAGATCCACGAGATTCACCGAAACCTTTGGCACCTGCAATGTGAGACGAAGGCATTATGAAGCTTCGGACCGGCCCCACTATACCCTCGAACCCTGCATCATACAAACCTTCTCTTCCACAGCCATGATCCAAAGCAACCATCCATCTAGAAGCCCGCAGGCCTCAAGCCCAAGCCCTTAATCAACTGGAATTCCGTAAACTCCACAAGCTTCTGTGAAGTCAATTGAACCCCCCTCGGAAGCGCAGCTGAGGAGCAGGAAGCGCAGGAGCTGCGCACTGCTCCAGCCCAGAGAGCGGAGCCTCAAAGCGAAAGGAGATGGGAACTCGTAGAATGTGTCGCGGGTTAGGGGCTGGACGTCTGAAAGGCTTTGAAGAAGAACCTTCCAAGTTGAAATGTCCTTCATCCGAAAGCCTTTTTGAACACCACGAGCCAAAAACATCCTCGACGGACTAAAGCTCAAAGCCCCACAGGGCCCCACATCGATACGCTTGCTTTGAGGTGACGGCTCCGGGCTCGTCTGGAGCAGGTCTTCGCACCTTGAAAAGGCCATTGTTTGGGGGGCACCGAAAAGGACGCTTCATAGCAGACTGTGTGCGCAAACATGAAGAACGGGAGCACAACATGTTCCGTTTGTTTGGCATGCTCGGCTCTGTGCAGCACTGTTTACACAACTAGTTTGCAAGAGACCGCAGCGGAGTCGTGCTCACAATCCGAAATCGTGAGTTTCGCACTATACCTAAACCCGGGAGCCTGGCTACATCTTGCCATGAAACCCTGCGCGACACCTTGAACCGAAACTCGCATAAAGCCAACCTGCAAGACAAGGCGCGCCCTGCTGTGCATGCTGTCTGAGCAGGATCTCCTAAAAACACGCGATGCAGGGCTTGAAGGGTTTTTTGTAAGGGTCTGACGAGTCTGAGTTAGGGCTTGGGGACTGTCGGGTGACAGTGCAGGCATGTAATGTAAAGTCCTTGCAAGGCTTTTAGGTCCTCCTATCAACAGGGAGTACTCTGAGTCGGGGGCTGGGAGCACAGGACGGTTTCTCGGTCTGGAGGTGTTGACTTCTCATCTGAGATCCCACGTTCAAGCAGCTGAGATCTTGGGGGGCCAAGTTGAGAAAGCTCTCCGGCTTCCCCCGCGTCCTTTCCATCTCGGGGTGCGCGTAGAAGAGCGTGAGGCAGGCCTCTCTCGCCACCTGTAGAAGACTTACTCTAAAACCGGGCTGCTGTAAGGGCTACTACTTCGGGAAGAGCCTGGCCTCCAAAGGTCGAAAAAACTGGGGGCCTCTCGGCCTCTCTATGACTTGGAGGACTCCTTCTTCAGGCTGCGACATGACATAGACTTGGGGCGAATCTCGCAAGGAGGACTGCTTCCTTCACTACTGAGATGGGCTTCAATGTTTAGGGTTGTGGGCCGTGGGGGATCTAAGACTACAGTCATGTTGGGGCTATACTAATGGGAATGTGACACTAGCTGTTGCCGAACCCTTCTATGTCAGAATAACCGTATGAAACCTTTAAATGGGGATTTGCAGATCCCAGCCTGGGAAGTGGACTTCCAGTCCACGCAGATGGCAGGGGTCAGGAAACCCTGCCAAGTTCAGCACTTGGGGCTTAGGACTGTAAGGCTTAGGGCTTAGGATGTGGGATTTTCAGGAATTCGGCCCAAAAGAATTGCCTTCATCCTGAATGTGACTTCGAAAAGAAAAGCTTTACGATTGAGTCGAAGAGTGTTTGGAGGGTCGTGGTAGTAGGATCTTGCATTTTCCGGCTAGGCCTTCGCTCTGCGTAACGCCCTTGGCCTAAAACAAGATTGCAGAGTGACTGTGGTGAGCCGCCGCAGGCCATCGTAGACAGAACCACCGGACCCTGAATAGGGTTTGTATGAGTTTAGAGGATGATCAAGGGGTTTCTCAGACTTATATAGGGTGTATAAAGCGTCATGGACGAAGGCCAGTCGCAGGAAAGACGCTGGCGGGTACGACAAAAGCCATCAATACGGTGACATGGCCTCTATATCTCATCATCTGCATCATCGTCATCGGCTCTCATCATAAACATGTGATCGTCTTCCTCCTCCTCCTCTTCCGCACCGAAATCACCATCAGCATCATTTCAGTAGGCCTCGCTCTGATGAATGCCACGGAGGGATGCTTTCGTTCTCGCAGCTTCGGATTACTGCAAACCAGAGTTCACTTCGAAGCATATCGGACATCTGTCCGGCTAACATAGGCGCACTTTCAGAATTCAAGACACGGCTTAAGCTTACATGCAGTCCTCCCACTATCCCATACTTGCCGAAGAAATGACAGAGGGTTGGGATAGTGTATGAATGCATGCGTACTCTACTTAAATAAAAGTCAACGAGACTAGATTGACGACATATGGGGAGGTTTCTATACCACTCGTACCAAGGAAGCCTGTACCCCGCGACGCTCGGATTGACATCATGCACACTAAACATCATGCAGGCTAGACCTACGCACCTGGGGGGAATACAAAGGTAGGTAGATAGACGGATAGGTAGGTAGGTTTGCAGATGGATGGATAGATAGACAGAAAGATAAACAGGTAAACAGTTAAGAAGCTAGTTAGGTATATGTACATGTATATACACATAGCCGAGCGAGACAGAGAGCGGAGAGAGAGAGAGAGCGAGAGAGACTTGTCGTGAAAAGTTTAGACTCTGTTAGATGCACCCTCAAAAACTCTACGATGAGCCTCAAAAGATTCGATGTCTCTGGGCGTGCCTCCAGCTCGCCGTAACGCTGGAGGATGCTCCTGTCTCAGCTTCTGCCACAGTAGTGCTACCAATTGCAGGAGCCAGCTCCAAGTACATGGCACTCGAAGAAAATACGGAACAATGAATACAGTGTGATATGAAACAGTATACAGCGATAGACCGCAAAATGTCTTTAAATGTTGTTATGACTAGCAAGCTCCGAGATAGCTCGAAAACCTCAAAGCGACGTGTCCGCAACAGCCTGCTTGCCATGCGCGGGGAGGGAAGTCGTATCAGCGCATCCTGATGGCACCGGAAGCAACAAAGCCCCGGACAAACGGACCCTGCCCTGAAAACTCGAGCCGAGCGTCTAGGGAGATCTAAGGGAGATCTGGAGAGCCTCTCCACCTTGGCTCGACCCTGAAGGCCCCAAAATGAGGGACCCCGGGACCTGTAAGTTTGAGCAGGTTTGCACGAGATTTCCAAGGGAATCCTCCCTCCGGCCTTCTTGTGCCCAACTCAACTCATAGATGCACATCCCAGAGTTCCCGAGCCCTGCACCCTAAGGCTTAGGGATGTTTGGGTTAACTTGGTCCAGTGCCCTACTGCCCAAAGAGAGTCTGAGATTGCTTGTCCGACTACCAAAGCGGAGATGTGGGCAAAGCCGCAGCCTGAGCGCACCTCACAGAAAAGGGGACTTCGTACCGTAACCTGAGTGTACTTTAAACTTTACGGATTCGGGGACTTCGTGAGCGGGCTTATAAGTACCCTAGTCGCATATATGAGGAATCATAACTACACCTTACTTGGTCCCCTGATCCTTTGAAGGGTCCTCTGCAATGATCACCTGTCCCGTAGCAATGGCGCTCTTCGCCACAGCATGGACCCCGAGCCTCGTCCAAAGGGGGACATGGGGGTTGAGTCTTAAATCTTGAACAATCGTGATCCTACAAATTGGGATCTACAGGAAAGTCCCACATCGTTGCGGCCTGGTTGAGGGAACGATTTGGGGTTGAGGGATGTTGAGGGATGTTGTCGCTACAGTGGTGCCAGGGTGATGCGAAAATTTGATCGACGATGTGTTGAAGACCCCTGAGAGAATCAGAGCAGCGCCAAAGTTTACCTTGCATCAGCGCTGGTTTCTGAGGTAGAAGTGATCGGTGCGATCCACTCAGGTTTGGTCTCGTTCAGACCTTCAGGCATAGATATCAAGGCTTACGGCTTCTTGCCTCGAAGCTGCCAACAGCACCAAGCAAGAATCAAGGACCACAAATCGCCGAACCTCTACACGCTCTGAAACACTGAGAACCTTTATGCACAAGCAGTCCAGGTAGACACCTTGCCGATTCAAGATGGGTGACCTAGCTAATCAACTGTCGCCATGGCCGTCCTTTTCTTCGGGCTCTATATTGCAACTATCTAGAGGCTTTACTTCATGACTCTAAACAGAAGTCCAGCGGCTAAGCTTACGGCTTTCTCACGGCTGAGCTCCTGGCGAGTCGGATCGACGCAGTTGAAAGCTCCTGGGACTTGCGCGCGAAAGGAGTTTGCAAGTTAGGGTTTAGAGTCTAGAAGAGTATAGACTCATGGTGTTTAGGGTGTTAAGGGGGAAACCGCCAGATGCTATGAAGCCAATGAAGCCAAAGGAAGGGCCCTGCAAGCCTGTCCGTGAAGACCCTATTCCAAAACCAGAACCCACAACCCTGCGGCCTACAACCTGAAAACCTAAACTCCTCAACTCTGCCGAACCCTCAGCGAACCCTACAAAGCCCCTAGCGATGAACAACCCTCTATAGGCCGGATTTAGTATCGAAGCATGAACAGCTTACAGGTCAATACCATTCCGTAGGAAAGGGTCCCCTTTAAAAACATCCACGGAACCGAGGCCCCAGGCGCCGCGAGCTTGGGGAGCGCTGGATGGCGCACCTTCTCGGCAGCCTGGAGCAGGAAGGAAGACCAAAACGAAACCCCGATAGGGTTTAGGGTTTAGGCTGTATGGTAGGGTTTAGGGCCTTAGAGAGTTGGGATTTAAGGCGTTGGGGTTCGAGGTTTTCAGGTTCAGGGCTCAAGATTTGGGGTTTGGGGTGGTTTCGGGCCTGGAGCTCCGAGTACGAACTCACTTCCAGGCTGCGAAACGAACATAAAGCATTTTGCGACAAACAGTGCGTCGCTCAAAGCCACCCGATCAAACTTACTCGGAACCCCAAACCCGAGACGAGACCGCGGCCTTATATCTCCCAGACGGGACCTATGAAGCCAGCACTCAGGGACCCAAGTCCAAAGCCCTGAACTTTGAAAGCCCCAGACGCTGAGAAAACCAACAGAAGCCCGAGAATTCTGGGCTGCCGAGCCCACTTCTCGAAGGCCGCGGCAGCCTCACGAGGCATGGAGGCCTTGGAATCGGCAGCATAGGGGCTGCATGATTTGAGTAGGGCTTTATAGGGCTCATAGGGTTTTACTAGGGATCAACAAAAAGCGTTAGCAAGGAGTTGATGACCGGGCCTTGACAATTTCAAGTGGGCTTTGGGGGTAGAGTATAATACAAACTGATAGGGGTCATTGCCGCATTAAAGTTGTGGGGCTTGACCGTGTAAGCTTGCGGGGGGGGGGGAAGGTGGTTCCAGCTAGTTGAAGAATGGAATTCTTAGGTTTGTGGTTGAGGATTTCGATCTCAAGGGAGATGTTGCCACGCAGCTGAGTGAGCCTGCAAACTTGGCAGTCGCCACAGGGCTCATTCGGATTCAGAGTGTAGGGCCTTAGAGTTGTGTTGAAGTATGGCAGCAGTCATTGCCAAAGAAATGAAGTGCTACTCGTTAAAGACCTGCCATTGGTCTCTCATGGTTTGAGGCCTGATGTATACTTCAGACCAAATCCCGTACAGCAAACTCCCGACCTAAATCAATTCCCAAGGCAACAAATGCTCAAGCCTACATTCCACAACCTACGGATGAAGGACCGACACCCCAGCCCCCACTCCCAAACTAGACAGGACATCAGGAGCCGCGTCTCCTCGGTGCGCGCGCATGCGCGTGGGAGAAATGCTGAGAAAGGCGCATCGCACAAGCCGAGCCCCGATGCTTCCATGGCACCAGGACGTCTCTGTGGCTATTTAGGGGCCTTTGAGTTTTCGTCGAGCTTGCAACCACTGTTTCAGAATCAAGGTCTTGGACTTCGCTTTCCGGGGCTTTGCATTGTGGATTGTTTAGGCGTCTGATGCTTCGGACTTTCTTTGGCTCAAGACTCACTGTGCAGGAGTTCGGAATTCTGGCTGACGGTTTAGGATTTCGGCGCCTGAACTTCTTGCGGGCAGCGTGGGTGCAGCATAAAGCAGTTTTGTTGCTTCGACATTAGAAGAGTCCAAAGTTTCGGGTCTAAGGCCTGAGGTTTAAGGCTAGCTAGCAAAGGTCTAGGATTCCAAGCATCAGGCCAGACAGGCTAGCCCGGCTCAGCGAAACAGCTGCGTGCATCTGGGAGTATTGCAAATTGACCCCGCAGCTTCCGATTCGTAGTGGGCCCGGCCCAATGAAGCCTGTGCTTAACCATTAGGCTATCGCAACCGCAGCCGGGAACCGAGGTAGCACCGCACGGAGTGTCGAAAGTCTGTGGATAAACTCTCTGCAAAGACATCTGCTCATGTATTATCATCATGTATAAACCTATCTGTCGGCTCTTGGTTCTTGCTCTTACATGTGTGATCGACAAAGATATATGTATATACATGTATGCAGACACGCGAGCGCGCATGTGCAGTCCTTGGTCCTTCTAGGGAATATCTATCTCTCTGTCTCTGTCTATCTATCTCTCTGTCTGTCTATCCATCTATCTATCTGTATACACGTTTGCAATTAGTGCATCGTGTCCCATCGTTCTACGGTTCGTCGTCGTGTCTGGTCTTTTTGCTTGAGCTTCAACCGGTGGTCCTTGGGAAAATCGAGCACCGCAAGATCCCAAAATCCCCCGGACCCTACACCTAGGCCTACAGTGCTCCAGCCAGCTGCGAGGAGGCTGGAGAGCATCTCCGACGAAACGCCAACAGCGGCCCTCTAAGTCCAAGGCTTTTGCCTGGTCCGGGTTCGGGCTCTCAGTGTTAAAGACCACTAGCTTAGGGGGACCCCTCTGCTCCGCAGCCCCTAGCTCGCTTGATTGAGCGGATCCTGCGGATTGTGCTTCCTCGAAACTGGAAGCCTCACGCCCTTGAACCTCAGAGGACAGGGGGCGGAACAGGGGGGGGGACCTTCCTGTGGCTGCCCTCTCAATCTCAAGGGCGCCTTCCTAACCTCCTTGAGCGGTCCTTCTTCATCGCAAGAAGCCCTGACATAGAATTCGGAAAGGTGTCCATAACGATTTTTACAAAGCTTTAGATCGGACCAGGGTTCTGAGGGTATGCTATACCAGTGACTAGGCGGCGAACCTTTTTCACTAATGATTCAGACCTCTAGATTGTAAAACCCTGGAGATTTCGGAGGCTTGCTACTAGTATCCCGTAAGGACAATATGCACTCACCAATGCTGTGAAAACCCTCGCCAGACCCCGCGTATAAAGACGTAAATATGAACTCAGGGTGCATTTGCTTGAGCCCTGAAGCTGTGTGCTGCAATACCGTTTGTAAGCATGACATTGGAATTTCCGAGCTGACACCTCAAATCTTCAGGGCTCTGAGGTTTAGAGCGCCCTCCGACAACACTTGAATCGAGGCTGCGGCTTCTGTTCGATGACCTCGAAGGGCGGCACCTCGACGGGGGCCCGATACAAGGCCTCATAGGCCTTCAGGCTTCCTTTCAAGGTTTCTTTTCCGTCTTGCTTCCTCTCATGCTGAGCTCTTACTGGCGCGATGACAGGCCTGGCGGGCTACAGACCTAGGACTTCGGAAACATCAACCGATGGAGAGAAGGTGAGGGAAGGCGCAGGAAAGCCGTGAACGTGCAATCTGCAAAAGCCAGCTGCAAGCCTTGTCGATGGCGCCGAAAGCCACGATGCTTGGGCGCGATGCGAGTACTCGGCCAAGCAGGAATGGTTGCTCCGATCCGGGTTTCAAAATGCAGGACACAGACCCAGGCACTTGCAATCCAAACCCTAGAAAGCATCTTGAAAAGAGAGATGGCAAGACAGATCTGCAGCCGGTGCACCAGGTGTGCTTAGATCCCTGTCCTAAGATCCCTGCCCACTCTCATGACCTCGATCAGGTCTTCCTGGTGACCAAGCGTCTGTAACTTACAGCAGAACACAAATCGAAAATAAGCCTCGGAGTACCTGAACCCGAAACCGCCCAAAACCCAAAGACTCTAGACCCTGAAAGTTGTCAATCTCAGCTTCGGCTTGGACTGGGCTGGAGAGCACTTAAGCTCAAGGCTAAGTGACTAAGGGTCTGGGGCCTAAGGCTTCACGGCAGAGAGTTTGGGTTTAGAGTTTAAGGACGTTCAGGGTGAGATCTTGTCAGCGTCCTTCTCAACTTCTTCCACCATGCGGGTGAACTCCTTGGCAGTACCAACCTTCCGCAGGATTGCTGCTCTTGGGCTTCACGGTCTCGGGGTTCAATTCAAGGTCTCAGGGTTTCAGAGTCAGAGTTTTGGCTTTGAGTAGTCAGCTTGGCGGGCTTGGGGTTTGCGTACTGCGAACCCCCCCCCCGCCCCCCTGCCCCCCCGCGCCTCTGTGGACCCCTGTCTCAGAGAGAGACAGGGAGGGGGAGGGGGAGGGTGAAAGAAGCCTGAACTTCCCAACCATTCCGCACGTAAGCTCAAGGCCCAAGCTAACCATATATATATATATGTGAATCTATGCCAATACCGGTACCTCTATCTGCCTCTCTATCTCTATCTACACAACGTTTGCATGTTTTCTCCATATCTACGCCTGTCTTCTTCTGTCATCTCATATAGACTCCTCACAACCAGTGAAAGACCATCGGGAACGAACACCTGAAACTGAAACCCTACCGCGCACCTTGCCGGACAAAACCATCTGTCGACCGAGGTCCTCCATCATCACGGCCCGCCTGGCCGTCGATCCCCGAAAACCCGAACCGATCGGTGGTCATTTAAGGCGGGTTTCGGTTTCGGGTCCACAGGGTCCATAGGCAAGAGGCTTCCCAAAACAAGCTCGGGCCCAGGCATCTCCAGGTTCATGTGGATACCTGCACTACGCAAGCAGAGTGGGTCTTTTTGCGGTCAGACGCAAACCGCCTGGAGTCGGGCTCCCCAATAGCCGAAGTTCCCAAAGAAAGTCGACAACAACGACCACAACAACCAACAACAACAACCACGACGACGACGACGACCACAACAACAACAACAACAAACCAAAACAACAACAACAAACCAAAACAACAACAACAACAAACCAAAACAACAACAACAACAACGACAACAACAACAACAACAACAACAACAACAACAACAACAACAGCATTGAGAGCTTCTAGGGATTTCTTCGCAGCTACCCCTTCCCGGCGCACTGGAGGACAGCGCGTTCTTTGCACGGTCCAACTCCAGCTGTGTCATCACCTTCACGCCCTGAGAAGTTTGTCATGTCTACCCAACTATGGAATCTGAAATACGAGTACTTACAAGCAAGGACCAGTTTGATTCTACATTATCATACATGGGGACCCATGAGCTTCTTGAAGCCAAAGCGTTCTTCCAGCAGCAGCTTGAAGAATTGCTGTCTGTTCCCCCTAGTGCCCCATGCAAGTTTTGTAGGAAGCAGCCTCAGGCCCTAGTCGAGGAAGAGCAACAGGGGACGTAGTAACTCGGGCCATAAGTAGCTTAAAACAGTCCGACGAGCAATTACATAGTTGACTTACTCATCGAACCCAACTTGATACTTCAGCTGATCACTGATCCCTCAAAGTAGATTTCTTGCAGATCTGAACAACCTAGGGACTCGAAGGTCACCTCAAGCTTTCGCGGCTTCGGTGGGGCTCAGAGGCTCCAATACTCGGCTTGCAAGTGTCCGATCGTCAGGGGCAGAAGTACTGTACGGCTTGGGGTCATAACATACATCCTAGCAGTGTTGCACTTGAGTATGTCATGGATTGTTCTGACTTGAGGCATTCTCAAACGTTTGCGGATTTGTTGCTGCAGGGCTTCGTTGCTGATGCCTTGGATGCTGGGAAGGAGGATGTAGATTGATGAAGACTTCGGATATGCTTGAGTCGATTGAGGCTGAAGGCTGAGGAGCTGCATAAGACTGAGGGAGTAAGGATGAGAGCCCTAAACCCTGAATCCCAAATCTTTCGTACCCAAAGCCTGAAAGCAAGAAACTTTAAACTACAACCTTAAACCCCAAGCCCTGAACCCTTGTACTCACCCTTGCTATAACCCGTCTATGTAACCCTTATAGAGGCCTTGTAGCAGCGCACTGTACCAAACTGGGGAGTCGCAGCCCTCCCAGGTGCCTCAAAGACCCTGGCCAGCACGTCACAGAAGTCCTTTGCCCCATTGGGGACGGTGGTCCTCGGGGCCATGGGAACAATGCTTGGGTAAGCTCCTCTCTCCCTTTCGCAGGTCTTCGCATGGAGCAATAATGCATTGGTAACAGTAGCAATCACAGTGTCACAGTAGCCTAGTGGCGAAAGTAGTGACGCTTAGCTTTGGCGGTTAATGTGAATCTCCGGGGACTCTCAGGGAACGGATTCTTCGACGCAGAAGGTTCTCCTAGAATTAGAAGAAGCAGGGACCTGTCCAACGAGGTTTGGGACTTTAGGATATGGGGGGTTAGGGCGTCGAGCACTCCAGAACTGGATTCAAATCATGTTCAATCGCACGAGTTCCACAACACATCCCAAGTCCTATGCTCAGCCCAGGTTCAAAAGCGACATCATCACCACGATCGTACAGGCCCCGAGTCCCAAAGAAGATAAGCACGGGGCGCGTAGACGGTGAAAAGACCGCTGTCGATGTACATGACCTCATCTTGTAAAAGCTGGGAAAGTTCCGGTTTGAACTTCCGGATATAGGGTCTGTCAGGAGCTTCTGATGTCTTTGGGGTCTAGGTTTGGGATGGGTTTGGGTCTTGGGTGCTGGGCACTTAGGGCCCATGGGCAAAGAATCCGGGCTGGACTTGCGTGGAATCTGGAAGCGTGCAAGCGCAAAGCCGTAAGCTGGCTCTTTCTGAGTGCGACACGGTACTTGCCTGACAAGACTCGACCCAGTGATGCCTCACATCACGCACAAGCTAAGAGATTTGGCGAAGAAATCCAGAATAGCTCCGCTACGCTCAACAAATCATGTGACACTGCAAGAAGGTCCACGTGCCGCCGTCAGCCCGCTCTCAACCTGAGCGTTAAACCCTCGCATCCAAGACCTTGGACCCTCAAGTCAACGGCCTGTTGAGAATCTCGGTGAAAAAGCGGGTGTGCATGCCCTTGCCTGCCATCTTGATTATGGGAGTCTGAGACACTTGAGAGGTCGTATATAGACCCTAGAAATGATAGCGCATGGGGGATTTACGGGACCTGGAATAAACCCTAAACAGTCGTGCCGGTATGATGTGGGCCGTTTTGCAAGGCACCCCTAAATATGAGAACACTCCAAGATATCCAATAAACTCCATCAGGGCTTGCGAGGTCTTGTATGGATCCTGAGTTGTACACCATTGTGATACCCCTTAACCCAGCCAACAGCATGAGCTGGTGGTAAATTTTGCTGTCAGCCCTCTCGAGGGGAGTCTTCTGGACGCAACACACATAATACCCAAGCTGCGACTGTTCCACCCTGACTGGAGAGCTTTACGGGGGTTCGTTGGATTTTGGCATCTCCCCAGCGGTGAGCACCCGAACTGCAGGATAGCTGCCTAAAGCGAGAGCTATACGTCACGACTCCAAGACCTCTCTGGCAGGGCCCATTAAAAAAACAATGACCGCAGCTCTGAACACGAATCAAATGAGTCGTGCCTGAAATTAGGTCTGCGTTTGGAGGACCTGAGATGCCGGTCCTCTCCTCAACAAAATCCACGACTAGTCCAGCCCTCGACTGCGTATACCCTGCTGAGTACTCCGGAGGTGTTGCAGCTGACTTTGGGGGACCATTCCGTCGTAAACTCTTACAAAAGCCAAACCGCTACTTGATCTTTCCAAAACCTACAATTTTGTTACGATCGCAAATTCCAAACGACCCAGATGGGGTCTAGGGTGTGGACTTTCAATTCAACCATTTCCAGGGTAGGGTTGGCAAGAGTGAAGTCCCTTAACCCTCAAAGCTTGATTCGTGCAGAAGTCGAATTGGGTGGGCCTGGACCCCCGGTGGAGAAGCTGCCACCACCGCCCAGGAACATCTGAAGCACCTGCATGTGAGAGGGTTCGCAGCAACACGGTCGATGAGATCATGACAGCCGACCAAAAGCTAGGACGAGTATGTATGGCCCTTTGAGACGTTCAAGCTGCATGCCAGGCGACCGTGGCAGCTGCCAGCCACTTCCCGTTCCACCCGCCGGGCACCTGCGTGCCGACAGCGCTTGCGGAGTTCCGGCACGCTAAATCTACTTTCTCTACTACCGGCGGCGCTTCCAATCGCCTCCCAGCCGAAGATGAGATGGCAAAGCGGGTTCGGCCTCGCTTTCTTAGCCCGATGAGGTGGTGGTAGGTGGCAGTAGTGGTCTTTTACGTCTCCGTTCGACTTGGAGGAAGTTCAGCTGAGAACTGAACTTCTTAACGCCATGAAAACTATTCATGATGTTGTTGTTCTGTCTTCTTACCAGTCGGATCAGGACATGACAGTATTGGTATCAATAGTAATCATACTAATAGTTGGCTGAGTTGGCCTTCCCGGTGATCGGCCACAAAATCCTTTAGTCTCCGCAGTACGTACTTGCCAAAGGCTAGATCTCGGCAAACTGCATGGCAACGTCATGCCAAACGCCACGGCAGGGACTAAGAATCTGAACCTTGACACCCACGCAGGAGCCTCAAGCCTAGGGCTCAGGATTCAGGGCCCGGGGCCTGGAACCCCCATCCCCAGAAAACTCAAAATCTCAAACCGCAAACTCCGTGCTGGGTCTCTGGACCGGCTCATCCGCAAATCCCCACCGGTATACTTCGCAGGCGCCATGTCTGCACCTTGAGGTCTGAAGTTCCACACCCAGTATACCCTCAGCCGCCTCCTGTGGCCCTGAACTGAAGAACAGAGCGATTTCTGACTGCGCATTCATTTCTGGGACATCGGTGTTTGCCCAGAAAAAGTTTGACCTCCAGGATGCAGACTTTTTCGGTCTCAGGGCTTGGGATGAGCTTGCAGAGACTAACTGATCCTCTGGACCCGAAAAAAGCCTGGCTCAAGACGTCCAACAGCCCTAAGCCCCAAACTGTAAACTGTAAATAAGCCTGAAGCTCCAACCATTCCGAAAAGCCGTAAACCCACAAAACTCTCAATCTAAGTCTCCCAAATGCCACTACCTGTAGTTCCTTCAGGTCCGAAGGCGGCACAGCTCGCGCCCCTGAAGCGGCTGAGCTCCACGGCGCGGCGACGAGCCCTCGGCCGCCGGCGCTGCGGAAAAGCTTGCACCTGGCAGTTCAGGCGGTTACAGTGTGTTGTCTTGTCATTTCTTATACAACGGTATGCAACTATAGCCCTGTATAGCAAAGTATAAATCGTAGAGTAGAGTAGAGTGGAGTAGAGTGGAGTAGAGTGTCGTATACTGTAGTAGCTTTCGAAAATTGTCTATTACAGTACATTGAAGGGCCTTGGCTGAGGATGTACTGCTGGTGCTTTGGTGCTTCATGTTTCTAGGGTCGGGCTTGAGGGTTTATGGTGTGAGGCTTAGTACATACCTTGTAGCTTGTTAAATGGCCATGGCAGCGCTGGGGTCTAGGGGTCTCTAAGGATTTATTGTTCAATCGCCGTTCGGGGTTGAATCGTAGCATCCACGGGCCCAAACTCTATACTCAACTACACTAGACTACAAAAGGCTGGGCAAGACTAGGCTAGACTACACTACTGACTAATACGCCATTGCGTGTTACAAAATCATATGAGATACTCTGCGGCTGTATATTATAATACGATATAGCGTAATGTAATGTACCCGGGCCCTGGACTTGTGCTGATTTTTGTTTCCTACATCCCGGGCTGCCCAAGCGTCGTACACCGAAATTGCCCGACCCCCGAACCCAAACCCCATGCTAGCGGGCAATAGCACCAGAATATGTAGCTTAATATGCTATGCAACAATAAAGCATAGATACTGTAGTATACTACACTACCAAAAGGTATAGTATAGTCAGTATGGCTAATAAGGCTAATATATACTATACGATAGTCTACAGTATACTATCTTAAAGAAAAGTCTGTTAGAGTAGCACCAGCATCCACTAGGGCCCAGAGTTCGGGATCAGGCTGTTGGCTCTCCACAGCTCGAAATCAACCCCCCCCCCCCGCATGTATTGTCAGCGTTGTGCACTAGAAACACATAAAGCATATATCTTGTAAGAATCTTGTAGCAGTCTACTATACTACAAAGTATAGCATAGTAAACCACGCTATACTATCGCAAACAGTCAGCTCCAAGCCCGAGCCCCAAACGATCAAAATCGGAAACCACAAAAAAGAACATGGCTCGAAGGTCAGACTACTGGGCAAAAGCTTGCTGAGCCACGTTTCGGAGTATGGCTTGAAGTTGAGGATTTAGGGTTAAGGGATGTGGTTTTGACGTAGGGTTTAGGGTCTACTTCGTCCCTGCCCTTTGCCAAAATTGCCTTGCTCGGCAAAGCTGCGAGCTGTCCACTTGCAGAGCTCATCGAAAGCAACGTTTACCCCGACCTCGTTGTGATCATCTTCTACGACCACACTTTGAGTCCTTCAAATCGGGGTGTATGATGGGGTCTTAGTGCTGTATGGGAGATTCGTGGTGTATTATAACGTGAACAGGTTCGTAGATAAGGACTATAAGGGCGTCCTGTAGTGGGCCTGAGGGTTCCGGCATTAAGCCATTAAGCATAACGCTCGATCCTTACATCCGGGCTTGTCGAATACCTCACACTCGAGACCCCCAGCCCGACACTTCAGGATTCGTGGAGGAGTCCGAAACCCGCATAAGCCAAATTGGACTCAGCGCCTTCAGTCCCGAACCCGCTCAACGACCCAGAGCGCCCCAACTGAGCGACCCGCAACCGTGAGCTTGTCTGGCGTGCACTCCCTGCTTTGTAGCTTCGGTTCAAAACAAAAACGGGACAGGTTCATGCTGAAGCTTGTTTCGGGGCGTGCATGTCATGTCTGAGGCCAGCGTAACGGCATGACCCGGAATTGCTTACGAAGTAAGAAACCCTGAGCCCCCGAACAGTAGACTCCGAATCCTGAAGTTCGGATGTCGGAAGGAGACAACATCGCCTGCTCTCGCGCGCCATGAAACATTTTCACGTGCAAAGTGTCCGCGCAGACTGTGCGCCAGTGTGATTGCGAGCACGTCGCTGAAGAACCAAAAACTGACCTTGCCTGGCGATGAACTCGCGGATGCTTTCCGCAGAGCACTTCGGCAAGTCCTGCAGTCGGCTGGGCGAGCTTCGGTGAACTCAGCAGATACGGCGGCCCTCTCCAGCTGCGCCTCAACCCTAGTACCCTCATCTCTATAAATCATAAACCCTACCCTACACCCTAAAGCCTGCACAACCTTTTTCTTATGGAGCATCACCCTAGCCCTAGCCACCTGGAGTCGGCAAACTCTTCGAGTTTGCTTAAGCGAGCCTTGGATGGCGCCAGTCCGAAGCGTTCAGGGGTAGCTGGGTAGCTGTGAGTAGAGTGGAGTTGGGGGTTATAAGTAGCAAAGCTACGGTTGCCCTACATTTAACCCGACTTCCTAAGTCCAGCGGGCCTCTAAGCACTGCGAATCTAAAGAGGCCCTTCAGCGCTCCCTCAGCGCCGCTCTGTCTCCTGGTGCCCTCCGGCGAATAACTAGCTAATTCAGAACTCACATCCGGGTGCCGGGAATAGCTTGCAGCTGCACATGTCACGTACAAAGAGGTTCTTTGCCCGGAGGTGCGTTCCATCTGACTCAGCAGGGTCCCTTGGAGACCCCCCGAGCTGCCTAAGATCCTGCTGAACGAACAGGAGTTGATAGCATGTTGAACTACTGTTTGGGGTTTGAGTGCTGAGAACTGCTGCAAGTCCAGGACTTCGGATTTCGGGCCTGGAGGCTTTGTATTCAGGGCAGTGGTCGCCAGGAACAAGACAGAGCTCCGACGATAAAAGGAAGGCTTTGGAGTGGGCTAAGGGAAGACTCCTGCTAAATTCAGGGGGTATCCCTCCAAGCTACTGGTTTACAGAGAGACCAGTAGGATTCTGCAGTTCGTGTTGCGAGTTACTCTGCTCAGAGTTTAGGGTTTGGGGCTCTGGGTTGTGGGATGGTTCTGGGGATCAGAAGCCATATATTTCCGGAAAAGATGGGATGTCGCTCCCTTCACTAGACGTCTTCCGGCTCTCCATCCGGCCGGAGATGAGGTGCCTGGGCAAACCACCGAATCAGACAGCACACCCAACAACGTAGTTCAGGCTTCTTTAGCGCCCAAAAATTTGGGCTTAGGGCGTAGGGTTTGTTGTGCAACAGGGCCCGCACCAACGGGACCGGCATGAACAAAAACTGTGATGAACAAACCTCGAGGCAACCCTGCGGGAGCTTGGTATCCTGCCACACAAGACCCCGAAGTGTTTAAAGTGCGGCATAGCCTAGCAGTTTAGCATCTTCGCACTCTTCCTCGTTGTAAGCTTCGGTTGCCACCTTGCCCTCAGATCGCAAGCGGAAACTCCTCAATCCCGCCGCCCCAAAGCCCCAGAGGACTTGAGGACTAGCAAAGGCATCACAATGTTCAATAACACTAGCAATAATCCTCCTCATGGCCATCATGTTAACCATACCACTCATCAAGAACGCTGTTGCTTGTACTAGATTTCTGTTCAAAGGATGGACTATTCTTCGTTCCATTCGGGAACCCAACAAAGAAAATTGCAATGTTTTAGGCCCCGTGTTACCGAGGACCCCTTGCTACTGAGAACCTCCAGCCGAGGCCAAGAAGCGGAGGTCGCCCTTTTCACCGAAGAGCGGCTGGTGAAGCCCGGAAACCTTGGTTTCGATTTTTTCAAGGGTTAGGGTGGAGGAGCTAGGGTTGGACTCGGGGCAGCGAATTTTTGGTTTGTTTCGGCTTCCTTCTCGCCTTCTCCGAAAGGTTTGGGTTTCGGAGGTTGGGCTTTGAGCCGAGACTTGTCCTTTTCGCAACTTGTTAGGAGAAAAGCCCTTCACATCAAGATAGAGAGCCTGGAGACTTTGTAGTTTTCGTTCGAGTCATCTGTGAAAGCCCCACGCCCGACATTCAAAAACTCCAGCTTTCATGCCTCAATCCCGAACCTTAAACCCAACTAAGCCCCGAATGCCCGGAACTGTCAAGCCCAGGACAGAGACTCGGTGTATCGAAGTGTTATCACCCCTGTTGTCCTGCCAAGCCAAGAAGCGACGTGCGCTTGAAGCTGAAGGTGACCTGCCACCAGGGAAGGAGAGAGAGAGAGAGAGAGAGAGAGAGAGCGCACGAGAGAGAGAGAGCGAGAGAGTGAGAGAGAGTCATAAGGTACGAGGGTAGGCGTGTGGCAACAAAGTGGGCCTTCTGAAGATCTAAGGCTTCCCGAAGCCTAAACTCCGGTGCCCGCAGCCCTTGAAAGAAGCATGGAAGCGGAGCCCCGGTGCCACCTGAGCACGAGAACTTTGAGGCTGCAGCTCTATATATAAACGGGGTTGGGATAAAGACATTGGCCCGAGATCCATCACCGAAGCGCCTGATCCTTCGGCCGTCGCAAGGAGCCGTGCACACGAGACGCAAGCGGTGACGGGACGTTGTACCTGATGGAAGGTGCGATTTGGATCCCAGCTCGGTTCCGGATTTCGGGGGAGAGCTTCACGTCCAGCAACCGCAAAACGCATCCCATGCACCGGAAGCTCAGCAAACCGAGAGCTGCCCCGACGAGAACCGTCTTTGCTACGGGGCGGCGCTGCTTCCGAGTTTGACATTCGGGCACCGGCCCGACTGCTGCTTGAAGGCAAGGCCGAGGTCGGTTCGCTCACGGCAGATCTGAGGCTGAGGCTGTGCCCCCCTCTCTGCCCAAATAGCTCGCTAGCTCTATGCCTATTCTGCATGTCCGTGCATGTCTATGTATGCCTGTGTCTCTCTCTATCTATCCAGTCTCCTTGGTATATTTGCGTCTACGAAGAATCGTGCTTGATTAGTGGAAGTAGGTTTCTTGGTGATTCGGGCTCGGGCGGATGGGGGAGTTGACCCTCTGAACCCTTCCGTGCTTCGCATCTCCAGGGCCGAGGCCAAGACCGCAAAAAACCGTGCACCCCCAAACCCCTCTTGACACCCCGTAAACTCTGTAAACCGTCCACGCAAGCAAACTCTGAACCGCCCTTCCAACAAGAAACGAGAAAAGAAGGATCCCAAATCCGAAGGCCCCTCCGAGGCAGGAACGGAATCGCTCAGCGTCGGCTCGCCGAGCTCCGCGGCGACCGCAAGGCCTCATGAATCTTCACGCTGCTCACTTTACTCTCACAGCGATCGTCGGGCTCCAAATCCTCTTGCGCGTGCATCGTGAACGCAAAGCTCACCACCAGCGTGGAAGCATGCGTGGGGACTGGGCCTTAAAGCTTTGTGGCTTTACGCAGGCTCTTGTTTTCAGGATCCAGAGTCTCTCAGAGGTGATGGGTGTCATCTGTGGGACGTGGGCAAGCTCAGGGATGGATCTGGGCAAGGACCGGCTTTGGAGCTCCGCCCGTGGCGATTTGGGGCTTTAGGGTCTGAGGGTTTACTGTCGGGTGATCAAGATGGTGGGTTGGCATTGGATGGTTCGGCAATGAGAGCACGGTTGCTTCTTTGCCTGACTCGGCCCGGGGGTGGGCCCGTGCTTACAAATGCCATGCTTGGGTTTTGTGGACGCATGAGTTCAGCCCAGTCACAGCAGCATCGGCGTTTGTGGATTGATCCGCTATTTCGGGAAACAGGCTTCCGTGTCTCCTGCGAATCTGTACGAAGAATTCCGACACGGCCCAAACAAATGCCGCAAAGCTCTGCCCACACCCAGAGAGGAACCTTCCAGCCAGGGTCCTACAAGAAAATCAGCAATTCAGCCTCGTGCTGAAAGCTTCACGGATGCCTCTAGAGCATTCAAGTTCTTGAATCCCCTCTAGGCCACAAATCAAAAGTAGTCCCCTCACCGCCTTTCTCAATGCTCGCACTACCACTCCTACTTTTGTGACGACTGTCATGCGAACACCCGAGGGCCCGGCCGATGCCCATGGCCCTGGGAAGCCGGGATCGGGGATGCTTGAATTTTCGGGGCTCATTGTGGGGAAACTTCCTGGAGGGGGGTCACTCAAGGCTATTTCCCCGTTTGGGGCTCCCCCTCAACTAACGCGGATGCCGTGACGGAGAACCCCGAAGTAAAGGGGGAGGTTCTCGCGAGTCTTGGTGGGTCAAGGGCTGTTTCTAGCCAGGAGCTGGTTTAGGGGGGCTTGAGGTTCCGCGAGAGACAGAATCCGAGGAGACTTGGGGTCCTTTCTGGCTTCACGGCTTTGGGGCTTCAGGATTTGCAGTTCGTAATACAAGAAAACAGCAACAACTATGATACCCAAAACATTAGTCATACTACTAAGTATTATATTCTAAAGCCCACACTAACCCAGGCAATACTCGGCAATACTGAGGACAACAACCACAATCGCATGCAGCTCCCAGAGCACCACTCCGACGAACAGCACCCCCGGCCTTTGTAACGAGGCGTCGCAACCGAGGATTCGCGCTCCCCTCAGCGCGCGGTCCCGGGGGAGGCCGGCCTCTTTTCAAAGAGAGCTTGGGCCTCGAGGGGTTGTCTACATCCCGCTCACCGCGAACGCCTGAGCCCTGTCCTTACCCTATGCACGCGAACGACTCAAAAAGCTAAAACCCTAGAAAGCAAGCCAAAAACCCTGAAACCCTGAAACCCTTCTCAGAAGAACAAAACCCCAAACAGGCGCAAACCCCAACTCGAACTGTGCCAAAGAAGGGCCGGCCTCGAGGGAGGGGGACATGCAACGCGGCAGCACGGCCCGGCTCGCGGTGCTTGCGTCGAAGGACAGCTGCCACTCTAAGGCCTGGACAGGAAAGCGTTGAAGCGAAGGCTGTTAGGCCAGGGCCTGTGGCTGGGGGCTTCAGCTTCCGGATCGCGCAGAGAAGTGTGACCATGACGATCATCACGATCGGAAAGCTCATCCTGGTCTTCACCGCCCCTTCTCTTCGAAATAGCTTAAATAGCATCAACATCAACGAATATCCGGAAAGCTCCCCACAGCAATGCTCGGTTGATGTTACTTTCTGTAGAGCCCCTTCCACACTACGCGGAGGCCCGCCTCGGAGCCTGAAAAACAAGGGGGACGGGGGGGGCCTAAAAGCTTCAGAGCTTCAAGGATGAGAGGGGAGGGGGGTATCAGGGTGGGTACGGGTGGTGGGAGTAGGACTCCTACGATTTTCTCCCAGGCCTTCTGGCTGGCGTCGGGGTCCTCCTACGGAGCAGCCGGATTCGGGGTGTGACGTAGGGAGGCTGAGAATATCAGGCTTCAAGCCTAAGGTTCACGAACTTTCAGAAGCTGCGAGTAGAAATGCCTCTCTTCCTGATCAGAGTCGCAAGTCCAAGGTGCCGTGACAGCAACGATCACGATGATCACGTTAGAATACGTACCAGTCGCTAGTGTTGTCAGGTTTTTCCAGTTGTCCCTCGGCGCGGGGGTCTTGGGTGAGACTCCGTGACAAGTGCGTCCTCATCGAAGTAGACTTCCGAGGCCGAGATGAGGGGAGGACGATCCAAATCCTCCGAGAGCCCCGGAAACCGAGAAAGCGGCGGCACACGATTGCTCGCGATGTCCAAGCCCTCAAAGCGACAAGACCAGAGTGCAGTGGTCTTCAGAGAAGGGCTGAGCTCAGGGTTCAGCGTTCACAGTCCGCACTTCACGTCGCACGAATGCATCCAGCCTGGGAGAAGTCCTGCACGCACGTCTTTCGACGCACGGCGGGCGAGCCTGGCCGTTGCTGCACAATGAAACCCGCGTGCAAGGTCCAGATTGAAGCTCTGCTCAGACTTCGGAGAAGGAAAGATCAGAGAATAGCGTAGCCTTCTTCGAGCCGCAATCACTAAAACAACTAAGATCAAACAAAACCCAAACCTGGAAAAACAAAAAGAACCGCAGGAACCTGAAAGAAACCATGGTACTCACCCCGGTCCTTGTCCGAAATACCTAAACCACTTTCAGGACAACGTACGGACCACATCTCGCCCGTTGCGAGCTTGCAAACCTCAAAAACTTCCTTCAGATCCTTCAGAACCTTCAGACATCTAAGCCTCACGAACACACCTCCAGGCATAAACCTCATGCTTTGGCTTCTTTGGAATAAGGTTTGTGATGCACGGTTTCAGATCCGGTGCTCGGCTCTAGGGCTTAGCATTTCCTGCAGCACGAGCCACAGCCCCGATAAAGCGAGCGATCCGGGGCCATCCTCGCAGCAAAATTTCTTGTCAGCTTGAGGGCTGCGAGGGAGTTGAGGCGGAGAGGTCAGGCCTGAGACTTTTGCGGTTTTGATGCGGATTGCATAAGGGCTTATGAATGACTTCTCCCTGCAATATTGTTCGCAAGCTAATCGCCCAAACACCCCCACAGCTTGCTGCTCGAATCCAATATCCCGGGATGTCATGAAACCTCATGCCTCATACCATCACCAAAACGCGCTATCCATATCGTCCAAAAAGAACACTGCCAAACCAGCTTTTTGGAGATTTGCAAAATTGTACGGTAGAGCTTTCTGAAATCCCCATGTCAACAAATCCCTTGGAAACAAACCGATCGTGATCGACTTCGTTGCCCGACGTGTTCCAAGCTTTATCCCGCCAAGCGACCGGCTCTTGGGGATTAGTCCGTCCTGCGGCACGCTCGGGTGAGGCAAAAGTAGGTCTTGCAAGAATTTTTGCAACAATCACAACACTCAACCGGAACCATCGCAATTGATAGTAGCAATACACACAATAATTCTAGTGGTATGATTCAAGAGCCCTCCTGTTTTACTAGAAACCATAGCCCACATGTCTTCAGAGCTTAGATAAGGTATGATGCAATAGTAGCAGTAATTGCAATAGCAGTAGGCTCAATTGCAATCGTCGTCCTAGTACTAGTTGCACTAGTAGTAGCAGTAGTAGTAGTAGTAGTCGTAGTCGTAGTGGTGGTGGCGGTGGTAGTAGTAGTAGTAGTACTAGTAGTAGTAATAATCATAAGCGTCTCGGCCCGAATGGTCTATCCAAGTTAGCTGGGGGTACACTGCGTCACATGTGGTCTTGCTGCTGACTGCAGAGTTACTGGAGCCTCTTTTTGGCAAAGTACGCTTTGGCCTTCTTACGGGGCCTTCGGGCCGGGGCATGCCAAGATCCATTGCGACATCATCGTCTTCGCACGAGACCTCCGACAGCTCCGGCCCCTCCACAGTTACAGCAGGGAGCCATGAAGATCGGGATGTTCCTGTTACTTTGGCAGCTGTTGAAGCAAGGGCTCGCGCTGCAGAGGAGAAACGGAGGACTGCAGAGGCCAGGGCTGCGGAAGACAGAAGACTCCTGCTGGAGACTCCAGAGTTTCGTGCGGGCTGCCCTCTTCGAGCTCTGCATGGTTTACTGGGAGCGGCAGATGCACTACAAATTCTCAGATCGGCGATCGGTCAACGCCAGAGTGGCAGCGCAACGACGGAATCTGCAAAATGAGGAGCCTGGTTGCGCCTACACCATACTGGCGCCCCAAATGGAGCAAGGTTTGTTTCAACAGCTACATGAAGATTATGGAGTTCTGGGAGGACTCGATGATCAAGGAGTCCAGGAGAACGACGTTTCCTGGATCAATGGGATTGGGAGTCCGAATGACCCACCCAGACATGTGGCGTTGCAGCATTTGGAAATGTTGGCGACGAAACACTTGCGCGACCGCTTCCACAAGGATACGCTGCGCATCCTGCTGCCGCGACTCCTGGACATGCTGCAAAACAAGCTCATGCGTTCCACCCTGCACCTGCTCTTCCCGCTTTTGGACAATGCAGGCAGGCGAGAGTTGAAACAGTGGTTTGCGGGCTATGCAATGGGAATGCAGCTTCCGCCGATGATGACGACAAAGAGAATGCGGGTGCGGCGGCTTCGAGCTCCTCAGGCAGGCCGTGACCAATGTCGCCCGACAGAATACGGCAAGCACCTGCGGCCAGGGAAGTTTCGAGCGAAGAGGGCCAAACGCGCCCGGACATCCTTTTCCAGGAGACGATCTGGCCGTCACAGCCGTTTGCTGGACAGGCACTTTTAGGCTGGTGGATTGCCTTCTACAAGCCCCCGAGCTCTATCCTGAAGCCAAGCCCCAAAACTCACAATGCTCCCGCCCGCAACAATAAAGGCCGCCTTGGTCCCAAGCCCAAGGGTGGCTCTGCACTCAGGCCTGCCATACTTCTGCTTATCAATTGTCTATGCAACATACTGCAGGTAGGAAGAGCTGTCAGGGTCACAGACGTGAGGGTAGGAGGCTCTCCCCACCTGGAACCTCCTGAAGTCGACATAATCAGCCATTGTAGACTTCCGGGTTGGACAAACCCCGACGGTGTTCAACATACTGTTCATGCCAAGACGGCCTCACAAACGTGCATTTCAACGAGCCCAGCGCCGCGCTGCTAGGCATGGTAGCACAAAGTACCGAGGCCAATGGTTCAGCGCACAGCAACTAGGAGTCACTATCCGATCTGAGGTTCTTCAAAGACAGCGGCGAACTACCGTCCACAAGTCACAGCAACAAAGACTACATTTTCTTTCTCTCCTGGAATGCTTCAGGTCTCACGATTGATAGACATGCTGAGGTTCAGCACTGGCTTGCATCGCAAGAGGCACAGCACATTGGCCTCGTTTCTATTCAAGAAACTCATTGGAGGCACGCGATGGAGTACACACCTCCGGGAGGTTCTCGGCCATTCATAGTGGCGGTGCTAAATCTGAAGCTGGGTTGTTAGCTCTGATAGATAACAAGCTCCATCCCCCCTACAGCGTTTACCACCAGGATATCATTCCTGGCCGCCTACTGCAAGTAAGACTGTCAGCCACGGAGCCATGTATAGATGTCATCGTGATTTATCAATATGCGTGGTCTGTTGCCGCTCAGGAGTACAGCAAGGAAGCATTGTTGTCGAAACGCGCAGAGGTGTGGGCAAAACTGCACACATTGTTAAATAGCCTGCCCAAGCGTAACCAAACCCTACTCTTAGGCGACTTTAATTGTAGCTTGCAGTCACATGGCAATCTGGTTGGCAGAGGCCTTCTGCATCACACCTCTGCCCACGCAAGCGACGCAGACATGCTTCAATCACCTGTCGAGCAGTTTGATCTGGTCACGCTGAACACCTCGTCCAAGAAGGGCCGGACTGCATGCACTTACGTACCAGCAGCGGCCAAGGGTCATAGTCAGATAGACTTTGTCATGGTTGATATAAATCAGTGTGATCAGGTAGCTCGTCAGACAAGGGCGGCGCAGCTTCCTTTCGTGCCCATTTAAGGCATGCGTCACCTTCCGCTACTTGGTAGTGTAAAACAGCAACGCGGCAGTAGGAGTTTCTAGGCGTACCGTAGAGGATCTTCGGCGAAAGGACCCCCACATTCTGGAACGATTCAAGCTAGCGACGGAGGTGCTGTGCCAACAACAGCAGCTGCCAACGGACAGGCTGCTGGACCTTGCCTGGAAGCACGAGAAGCTAGTCAGGTTCAACCTAGCGCATCTGCCCCGAACCTGCAAATTGATAGCAAGACACCCACGGTCACCCGACTTTGGCAGCTTCGTGCCCGTGTCCTGCGCGCGCCGCAGAGAGGCGGCCTGCGCTTCTTCACGCGCCTGGGGCTTGCACATGCCCAACTGGACAAGATCACACAGATATTGTCTGATGCTGCGGCGCAGCCGCAAAGTTTGGTAACGGTTTTCCGAGTTCTCAAAGCGCTTGCGCCGCCGGCACCGAGACGACGCTTGCAAATCCGCACCGAGCAAGGGCTTCCCTGCAGTCCCCTTGAAAGCCTCAAACACATCACGAAATACTTTCACGACGTGTATCACACTGATCACAATCCGCTCAAAGTGCTGCCGGGCGTGCAAGCTGCACCCTTGAGTACACTGGATGAGGTGGCAGCGGCCCTCAGGGGATCGCCGGCGCAGAAGGCTCTGCCGACAGCGGTAACTCCTGCCATTTTGTGGAAGGAGGCGGCGTCTATAATCTGGCGCCCAAAATCACTCAGCAAATAGATGACTGGCTGTCCCAAGTGTGGAAACCACCACCAGAATCTTGGCACATTGCAGATATCTTTTTGCTGCTTAAATGTATCTTTTTGCTGCTTAAACCAAACAAAGCCCCGTGCCCTGCCTCCCTGAGACCCATGTCATTGTTACATCCAGTAGCAAAAGCTATAGCGGTCATCTTGAAGCAACGTCTACAGCCTTCGGCGGACCGCATGCTCGCCCCGCTTCCGCAGTTTGCCTATATGCAGGCGCGCTCAGCACAAGATGCGCTGGATCGAGCCTTTACGCATTGCTGTTATGCGCAAGAAATCCTGCGCACGCAAGTTGCCACTCCACACACCAGGCATCAAAAACACACGGTCCTGCCTTGCAGAGGGGGTATGACATTGAGTGTAGACATGCGTAAGGCCTTTGATCTACTCCCCAGATAACATCTTAAAACTGCATTGGACCAGCCCAAGGCGGATCCAGCGCTAGCGCAAACCATTTTGCATCTGCACTCGCATGCGCAAATGCAATTCTCCTACGGCCCTCACAAGGCCAACATAGACACGGCACATGGCATCCGTCAGGGGTGTGGTTTGGCCTCTACACTTTGGCCCATGTTTACAGCCATAGTAATGGCCAAGCTTCTTGAAAGACTTACCCTATCGGAGATAACGGCTTTTGCGGACGATTGGATCTTCCAGCGGGTAATCAATAAGCTTGAGGACCTCGAAAGGGCAGTTGCGCTTGTGGGATTTGTGCTTGACACGTTACATGAGTTCGGCATGCAGCCCAGCCTGGACAAGACGGTAGCGCTTATCAACTTGAAAGGCAGTCAAGCCCCCAAGCACCTGAAGAAATTTGTCGGTACTCTCCCAAAGCAGGGCCGCATTACGACAATCCGCACAAACAGAGGTAAAGTAAATCTACCGGTAGTCAGCAGTCATACGTATCTAGGTTGTACCTAGAGTTATGCCCGAGTTGAACAGGCTACTCTCACGTACCGTGTACGACAGTCTTGGATCGTCTTCAACAGGCTACTGCCTGCGCTGCGCAATACAGGGCTACCATTGAAACTCAAGCTTGAAGTCTGGCACTCGTGCGCGTACGCTAGCCTCATGTACGGGCTGGATTGCATCGCTCCTACTCTTGCAGACTTACAGAAACTAAAGAAGGTGGTTGCCAGGCAGCTTAGGATAATCACCAAGTCGCCTGTTCATCTCAGCCGGGAGTCTGCAGATACGCTCCTTGCCAAACTTTCAAGGCCGGAGCCAACAGCAGACCTTGCTGCAAGAGCCTCCCGCCGACTCACTAACTGCATGCATGGAGACATGTCAAAATTACAGCATAAGCAGGTTCATACTAGGTGGACGTTCTTGTTGGCGCACTTCCGGACTTGCACGGAGGAGGTCAAAGTGTCACAGAGGTCTGCCCATGTGAGTCCCGGCGACACATAAGCACATCTTGTTGCCATAAGCCAGGCCATGCCCCCTCAACCTTGCCCACATTGTGGAATCTACTTTGACTCACTAAAATCAGTACGGGTCCACTGTGCACTTAAGCATAAGGATGAGATAGTGGGAAAAGCAGTCTTCAGCCCGCGCAAGTGGCGCAACCAGGACTTTCGGTGTATATCAAGCACACACTTGCCTGTCCCACTCTTATACGCACGGGTCTAGGGTCTAGCGTGCTTGCTGCACGCTGCACAGGACCCTGCTACAGAGGCCCATGGCGCTCGAGCTGACCGAGGAGCAGAAAACCGAGCTGGTGAATGCCAAGCAGCAAGCTGCTCTGATGCAGAGCATGATGGGCACGAACAGCCTGGGGTGGGCAGCAGTTCCCCCGGCCACAACTGCAACCGCGGCGGTCCCGTCCACAGCGATGTCTCCCTCTCCGGGAATGGATACAAGCCAGCGAGAGAACAAGAGGGGCACGACGGAGCCAGACGAGGAGGAGCAGACCGGCAAGGGCCACAAACGGCGCAAGAGCCTGCCCAAGGGTGGAACCTCGTACGGTGGTTCGGGCGCGGGAGGCTGGGGCAGAAAGGACTGGTGGAGCCGAGGCCAGGACCAGCATCAAAGCAGCAGCCACTCTGACGAGCTCACGGCAGCAACTCAACTTTCTTGAAAAAAAAAATAACATCAAGTGTCTGCGACACAACCCCCGAGCTGAGCCAGGGCCTCCCTGGTTTCTGCAACACACATGTGTGTTCTCACAGCAGCAACTCAACTTTCTTGAACAAAACTCAAGTGTCTGCTACACAAACGCCGAGCTGAGCCAGGGTTCCCTGCTTTCTGCAACACACATGTGTGCTTCAACTTCTTCAAAAAAACTTGACATCAAATTTCTGCTGCGAGCCAGGGTTCCCTGCTTTCTGCAACACACATGTGCTCTCTCATGGCAGCAATCCAACTTGTTCAAACAAAGTTAACACCAAATTTCTACTACAACTCTCGAACTGAGCCAGGGTTCTCTGCTTTCTGAAACAGACATGTGTGTTCTTGCAGCAGGAACTCAACTTGTTCAAGCAAACTTAACATCAAGCCTCTGCTACACAAATCCCTGGCTGAGCCAGGATTCTCCCGAGCTGAGCCAGGGTTGCCTGCTTTCTGCAACACACATGTGTGTTCTCACAACAGCAACTCAACCTCTCCAAAAAACTTAACATCAGGCCTCCTTACTTTCTGCAACACACATGTGTATTCTCGCGGCAGCAACTCAACTTTTCCACGGAAATTTAACATCAAGATTCTGCAACACGAAGGGGTTTGTGTTTTTGGCAACAGCAGCAACTCAACTATAAAACTTAACATCAAGTGTCTGCTGCACAAACGCCGAGCTGAGCCAGGGCCCCCTGCTTTCTTCAACAGACATGTGCGTTCTCACAGCAGCAACTCAACTTTCTTGAACAAAAGTAGCATCAAGCGTCTGCGACACAACCCCCGAGCGGAGCCAGGATTCCCTGCTTTCTGCAACACAGATGTGTTCTCACAACACCAACTCAACTTTCTTGAACAAAAGTAACAACAAGTGTCTGCTGCACAACTCCGGACCTGAGCCAGGCTTCCCTGCTTTCTGCAACACACATGTGTGTTCTCACAGCAGCAACTCAACTTTCTTGAACAAAACTTAACATCAAGTCACTGCTACACAAATCCCGAACTGGGCCAGGGTTGTCCCCTTTCTGCAACACACATGTGTGTTCTCACAACAGCAAGTCAACTTTCCAAAAAACCTTAACATCAGGGCTCCTTACTTTCTGCAACACACATGTGTGTTTTCACGGCAGCAACTCAACTTTTCCACAAAAAATTAACATAAAGATTCTGCTGAACACAAGGGTTTGTGTGTTTTCAATCAGCAGCAACTCAACTTTAAAACTCAACATCAAGTGTCTGCTACACAAATCCCAAGCTGAGCCAGGGTTCCCTGCTTTCTGCAACACACATGTGTGTTCTCACCGCAACAACTCTCAACTTTCTCAAAAAAACTTAGCATCAAGTGTCTGCTGCACAAATCCGAACTGAGCCAGGGTTCCCTTTCTGCAACACACACGTGTCTTCTCACGGCAGCAACTCAACTTGGTCGAAAAAACTTAACATCAACTTTCTGCTACACAAATCCCAAGCTGAGCCAGGGCCCGCTTTCTGCAACACACATGTGTGTTCTCACAGCAGCAACTCAACTTTCTCGAAAAAGAATTAACATCAACTCGAAAACATCAAGTGTCTGCTACACAAATCCCGAGCTGAGCCAGGCTTCCCTGCTTTCTGCAACACACATGTGTGTTCTCACGGCAGCAAGTCAACAGGTTCTAAAAAAAACTTGACTTCAAATGTCTGCTACACAACTCCCGAACGAGCCAGGGCCCCCTGCTTTCTGCAACACACATGTGTGTGCTCACAGCAGCAACTCAACTTTCTTAAACAAAATTAACATCAAGTGTCTGCTACACAAATCCCCAACTGAAACAGCGTTGCTGCTTCCTGCAAAACACATGTTTGTTCCCACAACAGCAAGTCAACTTTGTATTTTTTCGTCGCACCTTTTTCCGCCAGCAGCTGGGCCCAGCTCCTAGCAAAACAGGGTCCCGGACTAGGGCCGGTTCAGCGCAGTAACTTTTCAAAAGAAACTTAACGTCAGGGCCCCTTACTTTCTGCAACACACACGTGTGCTTTCACGGCAGCAACTCAGATTTTCACAAAAAATTAACATCAAGATTCTGCTGAAAAAATGGGTGTGTAGTTTGCAACAGCAACAACTCAACTTTAAGACTCAACATCAAGTGTCTGCTACACAAATCCCGAGCTGAGCAAGGGTTCCCTGCTTTCTGCAACACACATGTGTGTTCTCACGGCGGCACCTGAACTTCCTCGAACAAAACTAACATCAAGCGTCTGCTACACAACTCCCGAGCTCTGCCAGGGTTCCCTGCTTTCTGAACACACATGAGTGTTCTTACGGCAGCAACTCAACTTGTTCAAGCAAACTTAACCACAAGTATCTGCTACGCAACTCCGGAGCTGAGCCAAGTCTGCACACATGTGTTCTCACAGCAGCAACTCAACTTGTTCAAACAAACGTAACATCAAGTTTCTGCTACACAACTCCCGAGCTGAGCCAGGGTTCCGTGCTTTCTGAAACACATATGTGTGCTCTCACAGAAGCAACTCAACTTTTGCAAGCAAAAACTTAACATCAAATTTCTGCTACACAACTCCCGGGCTGAGCCAGGCTTCCCTGCAACACACATGTGTGTTCTTAAAGCAGCAACTCAACTTGCTCACCAAACTTAACATCAAGTTTCACCCGAGCTGAGCCAGGGCTGCCTGCTTTCTGCAACACACATGTGTGTTCTCACAACAGCAAGTCAACTTTCTTGAACAAAATAACAACAAGTGTCTGCCGCACAACTCCCGAACTAAGCCAGGGCCCCCTGCTTTCTTCACCATACATGTGTGTTCTCACAGCAGCAACTCAACTTTCTTGCACAAAATTGACATCAAGTGTCTGCTACACAAAACCCAAACTGAGCCAGGGTTCCCTGCTTTCTGCAACACACATGCTCACGGCAGCACCTCAACTTTTTCACAAAAATTTGATAGCCAGATTCTGCCACGCAAAGGGGTTTGTGTGTTTTTCAAACAGCAACAACTCACCTTGCTCGAACAAACTTAACATCAAGTTTCTGCTACACAACTCCGGAGCTGAGCCACGGTTCCCTGCTTGCTGCAACACACATGTGCTCTCACAGCAGCAACTCAACTTGTTCGAACCAACTTAACATCAAGTGTCTGCTACACAAAAACCCGAACTGAGCCACGGTTCCCTGCTTTCTGCAACACACGGGTGTGTTCTCACAGCAGCAACTGAACTTGTTCAAACAAACTTAACATCAAGCTTCTGCTACACAACTCCCGAACTGAGCCAGGGCTCCTTGCTTTCTGAAACACACATGTGTGTTCTCACGGCAGCAACACAACTTTCTTCAACAAAATTAACGTCAAGCTTCTGCTACGCTGCTACACAGCCCCCAAGCTGAGCCAGGGTTGCCTGCTTTCTGCAACTGTGTTCTCACAACAGCATGTCAGTCAACTTTTCCCAAAAAGCAAACTTAACATCAGGGCTCCTTACTTTCTGCAACTCACACGTGTGTTTTCACTCCAGAAACTGAACTTTTTCACAAAAACTTAACATGAAAGATTCTGACACACAAAAAAGGTTTGTGCGTTTTGCAACAGCAGCACCTCAGCTATAAAATTTATCATCAAGTGTCTGCTACACAAACGCCGAGCTGAGCCAGGGTCCCGTGCTTCCTTCAACACACATGTGCGTTCTCAACTCTCAACTTTCTCAAAAAAACTTAGCATCAAGTGTCTGCTACACAAATCCCGAACTGAGCCAGGGTTCCCTTTCTGCAACACACATGTGTGTTCTCACAGCAGCAACTCAACTTTCTTGCACAAAATTAACATCAAGTGTCTGCTACACAAATCCCGAGCTGAGCCACGGTTCCCTGCTTTCCGCAACACACATGTGTGTTCTCACAGCAGCAACTCAACTTTCTTGAACAAAATTAACATCAAGTGTCTGCTACACAACCCCCCTACTGAGCCAGGGTTCCTTCCCTGCTTTCTGCAACTCCCAACTTACCCAAGGTTCCCTGCTTTCTGCACCACACATTTGCGCTCTCACAGCAGCAACTCAACTTCTCGAAACAACGTAACATCAGGTGTCTGCTACACAACTCCCGAACTCAGCCAGGGTTCCCTTTCTGCAACACACATGTGTGCCCTCACGGCAGCAACTCAACTTTCTTGCACAAAATTAACATCAAGTGTCTGCTACTCTGCTACACTGCTACACAACTCCCGAACTGAGCCAGGATTCCCTGCTTTCTGAAGCACACATTTGTGTTCTCACAGCAGCAACTCAACTTTTCCAAAAATCTTAACATCAGGGCTCCTTGCTTGCTGCAACACACATGTGTGTTTTCACGGCAGCAGCTCGACTTTTTCACAAAACTTTAACGTCAAGATTCTGCAACACAAAGGGGTTTGCGTGCTTTGCAACAGCAGCAACTCCACGATAAAACTTAACATCAAGCGTCAGCCACACAAATCCGGAACTGAGCCGGGGTTCCCTGCTCTCTGCAACACACATGTGTGTTCTCACAGCAGCAAAACAACTTCTTCAAACAAACTTAACACCAAGCTTCTGCTACACAACTCCCGACTCCCGAGCTGAGCCAGGGTTCCCTGGTTTCTGCAACACACAGCGAAAAAACGCAACACCAAGAGCCTGCTACACAAATGCCGAGCTGAGCCAGGGTTCCCCGCTTTCTTCGACACACATGTGTGTTCTCACAGCAGTTACTCAACTTTCTAGAACAAAATTAACATCAAGTGTCTGCTACACAAATCCCGAACTGAGCCAGCGTTCCCTGCTTTCTGCACCACACATGTGTGTTCTCACAGCAGCAACTCAACTGGAAAACTTAACATCACGTTTCTGCTACACAACTCCCAACTTACCCAAGGTTCCCTGCTTTCTGCACCACACATTTGCGCTCTCACACCAGCGACTCAACGTTCTTGCACAAAATTAACATCAAGTGTCTGCTACACTGCTACACAAATCCCGAGCTGAGCCAGGTTCCCTGCTTTCTGCAACACACATGTGTGTTCTCTCAACAGCAACTCAACTTCTCCAAAAAAAAAACTTAACATCAGGGCTCCTTACTTTCTGCAACACACATGTGTATT
Source organism: Symbiodinium sp. CCMP2456 (assembly GCA_905221635.1). NCBI lineage: Eukaryota > Dinophyceae > Suessiales > Symbiodiniaceae > Symbiodinium > Symbiodinium sp. CCMP2456. Next base: position 386 of record CAJNDV010006091.1, on the reverse strand, counting down.
CTCGCGGCAGCAACTCAATTTTTTCAGGAAATTGAACTTCAAGATTCTGCTACACAAAGGGGTTTGTGTGTTTTGCAACAGCAGCAATGCAACTATAATACTTATCATCAAGTGCCTGCTACACAAATCCCGAGCTGAGCCAGGGTTCCCTGCTCTCTGCAACACACATGTGTGCTCTCACAGCAGCAACTCAACTGTCTTGAACAAACTTAACATCAAGTGTCAGCTACACAAATCCTGAAATGAGCCAGGGTTCCCTGCTCTCTGCAACACACATGTGTGTGTTCTCACAGCAGCAACTCAACTTCTTCAAACAAACTTAACACCAGGCTTCTGCTACACAACTCTCGACTCCCGAGCTGAGCCAGGGTTCCCTGGTTTCTGCA